>DWPT01001602.1:0-18213 GCA_018251895.1 Agathymus mariae mariae
TTTTAAAAATATAGAACAATCGCATTGTAAGATGATGTAAAAAAAAACGAAGTGTCAGCTGCGGTAATGAGGTAATACAATTTTTACAATCGATTATCTGAACGTACACTATAATTTTTCAAACCGGTCAAATAGTCAAAAATAATCGCGAACAAAATTATATTCGTGATTAGTTATTCCGAAAGGCCCATATCTGTATGTCTAATGGTATGGACAAATAAACGCAGGCTAAGTAAAACCGTGCCATCCATTTACGATCACTTAGGTATGGGCTTGGTGCCGCGTGCGGACTATCACGGAAACGCTGCGGCTCTTATTCTCACTAAGCTCCTGCATTATGGCAGATCTTAATTACGCAGTCTTCGGCAAGCACCGCGAAGCGTGTGTTAGACACGTGAACAAGTCGACGACACGTGACGGGAACTCATAAGCCTGTTTATACGACTTGAAGGAACATGTTGCATTTACTGAAATAATTCTGTATCAAACATCTACCGGTAATAAATAACCACGGTCTTAATATCGTTATATATATCGTTTACGTCAAAATAATAAATAACAAGAATATTCCTAGCAAACTCCCCTCGCTTCTCTTCAGAAATACTACACTTAGAAATACACTTTATTTATTTATGGACGGATTGCAATGTAACGAACATTAAATATTAAGTGATGCTTCTTGCAATACATTAATGAAAACCATAATCAATCCGGTTAACTCATTTCTGAGATTATCGCGAACAAACGCACAGAAAAACAAAAAATGTAACGGCTATTGTTTTGAGGTGTATTGCGTTAATAATGTCTCCTAATAATAGTTTTTCTCATATATTCTTAATTTTATACGTTATTAATTTATTATATGTATGAATAGATTTTGAACGTTATAGTAAACGAGTCAGTCGCGACATTCAATTTATAATTTTAAATCATAAATTTAAATTAATATAATAATGCTTGTAACAACAAATACAGTTCAGTTACAAAAAGATGTACCTATAGGTTACAGTTTTTGACCTAAGTAAAATTTACTGTTTTTAATTGTTGTATCCAATCTAAACCACACGTTATATATAATTTGAACCCCAAACAATCAAGTGTTAACACTATTGAACGAAACTCAATTCATTCATACAATCCAAAACGATTTAATTCTCTCGGTGTCAACATTCAGGCCACTCGAGAGTCGCGAAGGCCTCCAAGTGACCGTTTTGTGCCTCGCGCCGGTATCTTGTTTATTTATGGCCGGTCTGCCAGCCGAGAAATACGTATTCGGTAGAAACTCAGCCAGTGCTAAAATTCCATATCCGAACACCGCGTGAAAGGGTGGAGCAACGGTGAAATCTGATGTTTATGTGCTATTTATTTTATTGCTAGAAACTACGATATTCTAGTATAAACTAAAATAAAGCATTATAATATTCACGTCCTTATTCTTGCCTTGATATTGGCAATAAAAGCCATTGAAGATTGACGATCTATTGAAGTTTTATGAGTACGCCTACAGCAAATATTTCCCCGTTATATTCAGCAAGTGTCTCCCTTAGAAACATCGATAGATAAAGGAGTGTTTAGATGTAAGAATAATCGATAAAATACGTACGTCTAACAAAGTAATAGGTAACAAAATTAATCAGCCATTAAAAGTATAGCTTTAGAACTGAAGAAAAAAGAATATATTACATTCTAGCACAACCAATAATTATATTACAACAGTTGAAGTCAATATAAAACCCGAACCATGCAACTGTGTATGAACGGAGTTCACGTAATTAATATGACCAACCGACCGATATACATCCATTCTCAGGATATGTTTGTCACGTGTACGTGTGAGTAGCTCCCTTGGTTGTCATAAAACATTCACAAACAACGCACGTTTCATGTGGGTCAGTGTTCTATTCTGTATCGCGTTATATTTGAGATGTATCTAGATCAGATGGCCGAAATTTTATAGGTTACTGAATTCCGGTAGACGTAGTGTATATCTTTAAATGAACTTAAATTTACATACGTTGAACTTTAACATAAAAACCGCATATCGGTATCAGCAAAATGTTATTTGTAATTAATATAATTTGGCAGTGTTAACCAATTTAACAATGTCGTATTAAAAGCTCAGTAGACAGTACTAATTATAAAAGCAATTAACATTAATCATCAAACAAACGCCGTGGCAAAACGCACGGCTGTAATTGGTAAAGTTAAACCCAGATCGTTGGATCATAACAGATTTACAGCCGACGTGTTGACAAACAAACTATTATCGCGGATACTGTTCGACGTCGATACAGACGAGGGAAAGATAAATGAATCAAATTCATTTTCAAAGCGGGCCGCTGCGTCTGAAGTGGCCGCTGCGGTTGGTTGCGACACTACTAGATCCCGGCGAGACAATGGACAGTAAATATTGGGTTATTGCCGGTTGTCGGTGCGACTGCGGCTTCATTAAATCGCCCACGGCCGTACTGCATCGCCGCAACAAGTGGGTGGTGTCGGTTTCTAATTTGGTCTTACCGCTCCGGGCGAAACTTGTTTACCAACGATTTACAGATGCACTTCAGTGGTGCAGTATTGTAACGCGTGCGAAATGTTTGTCTTCCCCTCCGTTATTTATTCTGAATTTATATTTATCAATTACGCACACTGTACGTTTGTCTTGTCATACTATTTGTTTTCGTGTAAAACATTATTTTTATTAAAACGATAATAAACCGAGTATTAATGATTATCATTTTATAATTTCGATTTATTATAATAGGTATAAATTGAACAATTCCTAAGATTTATTTGTTTTCCTCATTTCATCTGCTTTCCATTGCTTATCTTAGGTAGGACCATGTTTGCTAAATCATGATACTTATTAGTCAATTAAACTAACCAGGTGCTCTATGTTTCTGTTGTTACAATTATGACTTGAAAGCTAAGCGAGAAATTGTAATAAATCAACTCTGCAGTCATGTCATTATTTGTAACAGTTGTTGAGCAAGTCTCACGGAACCTGGAAATAAGTCGCTGCTATATTCATGCCCGCCATACGGACTTGTTCATTGACGAACTGGTTAGGCACGGTGAGTTTGAAATATTGGTCTACTGCTTCACAATCGTCTGCACGAATGAGCTTGCTAATGATGCCCAACCTAATATTCCGCGGGGCATGCGGCTAAAAACATAATCGATCATCCTAGTCTCAAGTTGGGCGCCCGTAGACCTTACCGCCTAAGGATATGGAAGAGAATGGCTTGGAATTTATTGAATGGTTTGGTTGCAAGTTTGTCGCAGACCCCGTATGGCAACTCGCCCGCCTACTCCGTCCATTGCACTAGCGAAAGCAACCGTGACGCGTTATACGACACGTTACATTATGTATAGAATTTGCAAGGAACTACTCTTGGGCCCGTACTCTTGTGAATGAGGAAAACACGGTATTGTTCAGTTACACTGAAACGTTCATGTTAAATAGGGGAATTTCAACATGTTGCTTGGAACGCTTTATTAAAGTTAGTTAACACTTCACATTGTTGATTATGTATTTAGCACCTATTCGTGTTAACTAAAAGTTAATTTTATGAAACTCTAGAATAGTTTATACTCTAGTTAATGGTGATTAATACTAACTGATACAATAATATAATTATAGTAGTAAGTTATTAGCCTTTATTTAAACACTGTAGCTTAAAATTTTATTTGTCTAATGGTACATAATTTTTGAGGATTTAATATTTTGTGTATGAGGATTAACTAATAATATCGAGACGCACTCTCTTCACCGTTGCTCTCGTTAGCACTCAGATGTTATAATTAGACGGCAAGGTCGTTTACCGGCGTGTCATTCTGTCATTCAGTAATTTATATTTACGTTCTCTTCATACATTAGCGGTTGAAGCTTTTTGGGACTTAATGGCATCTCACAGCTTTCCTCATCCGTCGTTTATTACATCCGTCCTAAATATATCTAAAGAAAGAATTTCAGGAAGACATGTCGCTGCAGCAGCATCGCGTTCACGTTGTAGACGCTTAGGATGATATTTTATTTACAAATATTTTTGTCAGCTTATATCATGTTATTTAATAGTAACCTAAGTTATTGTACTAAAGGCGGACGAATAAAAGCGTATGTACGACATTTATAGAAAAAAAAACATGATATTATGTATAAGACAATATATTAAATTACTTTATAACACAAACTATACAAAAATTCACTGTATGGTGTAATTACGTGTTTAGTGTCAAACGAAGTAGCTTAAATTGACATCGACACAATTCAAACAATACGTATTAATGATAATATTAATAAAATTAACATCACGTCTGAAATACGTTTACTCTGGATGACTTTTGACAAGTTCTATACAAACGTCGTGAGGCATACCAGAAAAATAAGCAAGGTGCGTCGAATCACGTTCCAGTGCTCGGGGATAATTTAACTCGAGAAAGTCAATGTCCGTTGTCGACGTGGGTAAGCATCTTAACTACACGGCTGCGGCATGCGACACGATGTTTGTGGTGGTTGTAAAGTGACCTTCGCCATTTTAACTAGAACTACAGCTCGTAATTGACATATGCGAAACCGCCGAGTTCATTAATGTCGAAGCATAACACAGAACAGATGAATAGCAGAAATACTCTATTTTCAATTAAATTTGTTTGTTTTTTTTCGCGATTAAGACACGATCATGAACATTTTACCTTGAAGTTCATTTAAATTTCGTTGATATCAACAACGTAATTCCAAAATTTAGTGTCTACCATCACCGATGACAGACAGGGGCCGCTAGCGTCAGCCGCACAGCTCCGTCTCCACTTGTCCATTACGTAACGTACTGCAGTTCAGCTGTTTATGCATGCTCTTAGCCCACAATTAGTAACGGGGCTAACTAACGTAGACCGGTGGTTACGTGCTCACGTGCTCACGGAGGAAGACGCCGCGTGCTCCGTTGACAAGCAAATATTTTATCGTGCGGACGTCGTGCTTACGGAATTACTTGTAGCTCGTGTGCTCTAGCGATTATTGTCAGTAGGTTTAATTTGCGAATGTTTTTTTATTTTCCGTATTTTGAATAAACTGATTCGTTTCTCTGATTTGTTTCTCTTAATTACTGCGTAAATATTTATTACTTCATTAAATTGAAAATTGTATTATACAATATTACTTCAAAATTTTCTATTTAATTACTTATAAATATAAACTAATAATTATTTAATTACATTACGACGAACTAGACAGTAAATTTGTTAAATATATTGTAATTTATACAACTGTATGAAAATGTCGGTATAAAATTCATATTTTTTTAGTAAACCTGTTTATGTATAAAATGTATTATGTACGCAATGACATAAGTTTAAAATCATGTTCCATATATAATTTATCAATCATTTTTTTCTTTACACTACTCTCAGTAGTGAACCTTCGCGATCCGACGGTATCGAGACAAGCGGCGACCAATTTAACTTATCGTAAATGCCATCGATCAATTTCCCGCTAAACGTAGACGCAACTGTTACTCAACGCGTACCGAAGACTAGGAAGGCCAATCTGTGATTAGTAATTTAGTACGCTGGATGATCGCTGCGCACTACAGTTATTTTATGTGATTAAAGTACAGGTCCAAGCCATCAGCCCGACGTCATGTCTAAATATTGTACTTTTAAGCTCCTCTCGAATTTTGTATGACATATAGACTGCTTTCGAATCTTATATATCAACTCCTCAATATTTGTAGCTTGAACATTATTATCCTTCAACTGTTAATATCTCGGTTCAATGTCTATTCACGACACGAGTTGGACCGTGATGACAATTTTTAGGGTGCCACAACATATAAGAATATATATATATATATGAAGATATTGGCCGTGGTTCTAGGAAACATTTAGTGATATGTTTGAAATCTAAAATATTTCTGATCCGTCGATGTTTAAATTTTTCCACAACGACATGACATATTAGGACATTGTTGTCTGACGGTTTAATATGATGTCGGCCATGTGTACCGCGACTATTGTCAACTATTTATAACATCGATTGGGCACGGACTAATAGGTTTCTCGCGTTCGTCATACCTATCAGAAATTTTCCTTGTCTCCAATTTAAAGTCATTTAATTTAGGACAAGGGCGTGCATCGTTTGTAAGGCTCACAATACGGTAATGTGTATTAAGAATATACCTAGTATGTTTTAATCGCTCATTTGAATCTCGTATTAATTGTCCCTAACGCGATTATTCCGACGCTAAATGGTTATGCTTACTTTGATTACTTGATTTGTAGGAAGAGTTAATAATTGTACGGGATACGTAATCGCTGAAAGGGTTCATAACCCTAATGCGTTGCTAATCGTGATAAATTGTTTAACCGACCGACCAATCATTTCTCTAATGCTTCTGTGTAACGGGCGTGTTGTATCTTCATATGTGGTTAGATATAAATCGATCAATCTTTGTTGGTCTTTGTTTTATCGAAACATTACAAATATTTGATTTATAATCACCGTAGTCAAGGTCGAGACTTCCTCGGCTGTGGAAGAAGAGAAAGATCCGAACGCAGTAGTTTCTAATGGATTATAATCAATAATAGAGCAAATATAGCCAGTGAAAAATAGTATAATATTCAGCCTCTCAGTCGAGAATGTAAACGATAGATAAAACCCAAATGTAATGTGCACCTTAGAAAGTAATTATCACTTGTTTCAGTCGACTTGAAAGAAAAACTCATTTTGGTTTGTATCTTGTTTAATGTTAAGTGTATAGTGTATAATTTACCGATGAAGACACACATGATCAACGGAACTCATTAATATACACGTGTCCAGGTTTTGACGGATAAATTTTTGGATCAAATTAGTCTAGCAGGAGAAGAACTGTACAGATTATAAATATACAATCTGGAATTTATTTCTTGTTGATTAATGTAACTTTCTTATTACATATGGTTAATGCTCAGTGATATTCTGACACACTTACAATACAATTACATCACATTTTGATTCAACCATACATTACCTACCGATGAAGGCGTGTGGTATAACTTACACATGACACGGCTTGTACGTAATAAGATCTGTTGTTGCATAAACTCGGTTATCAATAACGGTATCGTTTTACATTTTATTCAATTACTTCTAAAATACATTAGAGAATAAAGTGGGTGAACGTTACTTCGCGTAAATGCAGGTGGGTGGTGGTGATAGTCAACGAGAAGAAATAAAAGTGCAAGCTTATTGAAATTGAAATAGGTATGTTTTGAGCTCCAAATGTTAAAGAAAGTCAATGAAAACTTTTACTGGTATTTAGTAATGAAATTATTTTCATCCAATAACATATCGTACAAGAAATTAATAGTGAAG
Source organism: Agathymus mariae mariae (assembly GCA_018251895.1). NCBI lineage: Eukaryota > Metazoa > Arthropoda > Insecta > Lepidoptera > Hesperiidae > Agathymus > Agathymus mariae. Next base: position 7,352 of record DWPT01001602.1, read on the forward strand.
CAATGCTATGTAATATTGCTTCGTTTCGTTACGTACCTATTATTGTTAGATGCTACTATTTTTATCTTACTGTAGCGTTAATAAATAGACATTTCAGCTCGACTAATTTCTTTCGCGCCATAAACACGAAAAACGTACAACTTGCGTTCAGTCGCAAGTTTAAAGTCCCACGTTGTATAGTAATAAAAACTAAATTTATGAACTTTAACTTATTAGTTTTAACTTATCGAATACGCGTATTCCAGAACGATAGTTTTACATACTGCATTTGAATTTAAAATTGATAGACTGGAACATTGCGAAAATGCTGTGTAGAAAATGTATTCAAACATTGAAAAAAAACTGACTTTTTTTGTGTTAATCGCGTTCGGATACACGAACTGGAATTGAAAACGAGTGGATACTTCGTGTAACACAGATAACACATACGTGAAACATAATTTGGAAGACTCGTTCGTCTGGTGGCGGAGCGAGGGGCGCCTGTTCGGTGTTACCGTGATAGGTGGTGCGAGACGCCAATGCGGCGGCGGCGCGGGCGCGATGTCGCCGCCGCGGGCGCTACTGGCGGCTTTGCTGCTCTGCCAACTGCTGTCGTACGGTGGCCACCAGGGGCTCACCAAAATATTTTACACGTAAGATTAATATATAATTTTCATCAAATCTTGTGGCTACTATCAATGTACAAGCAGTTAATTTCGATTTGTGCCGCAGTACAAATGGGTCAAAAAGATTGGCACTATACTATGTAGTACTGTTGTATTTTTCGGAATATTATTATTACCTATCTAGCAATAAGGAGCTCTCTCTGCATGTTTGAGTTCATTATATATATATTTTTTGCCAAATTTGTTATGCTGATACTGCTTACGGAAGTTGTCAACGAACTTGATATGAAATTTTTGTTATATGTCAATAAATGGTGCTCTTAAATTAGGCACATCAGAAATAATTCATATATTAATTATTACATAATGTTTATAGCAAAGCTTAAAATTTAAAGGCTACAAATTCGTAACTGTTGCATTAGTGATAATATCGATGAGGAAACTTTAGTCACTGTTGAAATTGGTCGCGGCACACATTGCTGACGTTGAAGTAGTTTCTCTGCGGGCTACTCAGTAACTCACTTGGTGTACGATTATCGATAAAGATTGTTTTGAAATACGGATTCTAAACAACCTTCCAGATATTATCTCCACCGCCATCAGGGTGGAGCGAAGCTACAATTGATAAAGTGGCCCTTATCTTATAAAAGTGAATTCTGTTCGCTATCCGAATTGATCGTTGACATAGTTTCCCTCTAGAAATTTCTTGTGTCCAATTTATATAGCGCGAACAAACGATGTAAACTAGATGTGTACAGGATTAACTGTTAAATAGACATTAACATTCTCGTCAATCGCAAGGCCCCTTTTCGAAGCTGTGATAGAAGCGAATAATGACATTCACAACTCTTACAATACACAAGAATAAAATACGCACATATTTACATCTGACGCACACAAATGTTTATATTTTAATCAATTTATAAAGACCGACGCCGGAATAATTCACAGTAGCTACAAAACAGCCTTCTTATCTTAGACTTCGATAAAACTAAATGTCACATTTAGAATATCAAAGCGAACTGCCTTTTAATTTCCTTATAAGATACGACAAATTTATATACAGATTGTGTGTGCAATTAATTAGGACAGATGAAAACTCACACCCTTGGAGTGATCACTGATAAAGATTAAATCAGGAAAAACAAATAGATGAAGTATTAGCATGTTATGTGAGACGAGTAATTATCATATTTAGGAAGTCACGCTCCATTGCTGATAAAGCTATTAACATTACTACTATCTAAAGTACTTTATTAAACAATATTGAGTTTTTGCATAGTAAGGTGACCGACAACACGTTCTATAAGGGACACGGGACAGTGAGACGACTATTCATCATGACTAACGTTCTTAAATTTCATTCGTCAAGACTGTTCTAAAGAACTTCCCAAGCAAGTCTACGCGCTCTTGGGCTCACTAAAATATGTAATTTTAAAATAATTTAAAATACACCGGATATAAATAAAACATGGCGATACTCGTCGAGTGGTTAATACCCGGAGCTTCGTAGGCCAAGGACAAATTGATAATGACGCAAAAGATGTAAATGATATTTATACGCATACATACACATCAATCGTGCGCATGTGCACGCACGTATAATACATGTTTAAAATAACATTAAATGTATTCGCTTTAAAGGTTGCTCTTCAAAATGAATATACTTTTAGTATATTTGATTAACATTATGTATTAATAATAACTGAATTGCCTGGACCCCCCACGACACAGGGAGATCAGATCACACGTCAATACAATGTTTGTATTACTAGGGTACTACTTGGAAGTAACATGATAAAGTCAGGTCGAAAATGTAACTTTTTACTTTTTTTTCCATCTGAATAGGTCCTCGAGTCAACAAATCTATTATCAGTATTTTATAATATACTATTGACTCGGCCCGATCGAGTTGAAATATATATGGTGAAGCTTATGTCCATCCGAAACAATGTACCTTTCAAATGGTAAAATAATTTTACAAGTAGATACCTACCTTGGCTCCGGAGATTACTTTTCGTGTGTACCCAAACTCACAAAACGCGCAATCTTTCCTTATAATAACAGTATAGATATTATTACAAAATCAATATTGTAGCTCCATTGCTATCGGCGTCTGTATAACTTAAAAAAGAAAATTATAAAAATAAATTAGTTTGCGCATATTTAGTAATACGAAAATTTTAATTATGGAGTTATTACTTCCAATAAATATGTTTAAATTTAATTCAATGTTTAAATTTAAATTCAGCATAATTGAATCATGGAGGTACTCTGTAAATACACTTATGCGTCATTTTTTGCTTCTACTATCGTTTCGAAAAGGTGTTTTATCATTGAGCAGAAGAAACGGCGAAAGTAACTTCTCAGCACATCATTTAAAGACCACACATGGTAATTACGAAAGCTTAAACCTGTGCGGAGCCGGTTTCGACACTGTTATTTCCAGGCGTCCTTGTCATTAATGTATCCATCTATACTATACTATACTCGTATTATCTTTTATCAATAACACTATTTGAATGTCATGAGTTCATTGATCTGTCCACTTGCTACTTGATATTTTTAATTACTCTACGTAAACAGGACAACAGGATAAAGTGATCAAAATGACGAGCGAATAGCGACGTCCGCCCCGGTAACCGTATCCTGCCTTCCAGGACTTAACTGTGTTCAGTATACGTGACAGTATTCACGAATATGTGGAATGCAAGTCGTTACCGATTGCTGGGGATTCTCGGTCACAATACTTCAAACAAATTCTAAATAATAGAGCCGGTACTACAAGTACCATATATGGGAAACGGTTATTATATATGCCAATTATTGTAAGCAACTTGCTTTAAGCAACTTTTATATTTTGGTTAGAAACGTTGTCTCGTTAACCATTTCTTAAGACTATAGATGTATCTGAAGTTAATTTTAGAAGTCTGCGGGCCGAAGTGACCACTTAACATTTACTCAAGCTTAAAGCTTAGGCTTAAGCTTTACTTTGGCATCATATTCTAATACAGCTCTTGAGTGCAAAGGCAAATATAATATAATGCACGGGTGAAGTTTCACCGACGAGGATATTTGGTTGAGATTACCAAAAAATGTACCCAACAAACGTAAGGCGAAAGCTCCAGACGTTGAAATATGATGCTCATTTCTTAAAGTTACATGACGCAACAAAATGCTGCAATATGTTACATGCCGCAGCAAGCTTTACAAATATAGCTCGTTTGTTATTTGTTCGTAGCTGTCATAACAAGGGTGCTCCTTAAATATATGAATTTCGTTCAATTGAAACAATCATTGCATCAATTGGGGAGATGTGGGAACAAATGGAATAACAAAGCACGCCCGCGGTTACGTAATCTAGAAATATTTGACCCGCCGCGCCCATTTGTTCACTGAGTTTTGGTTTAAGATAAAGTAATGAAATAATTTCATTTAAATCGAGTATACTAAATAACAATAATGCAGTTTTTTTTGTCATTTATTTAAACAACTTTACTTTTGGAGCATTAATGTTATTACTACATATAATTAATCAAAAAACGGAGAACTCTTAAAACAAGTTTCAACTCGAGGCTGGGTGGAGCCTCTTACACCCTAGACAAAATATGTATTTCAGTAATTAATTAATTAAAATTTACTTTCATTACAGATTACCTGACACGGGGCAGCCTCCAATACTCATCTCCTTGACAGAAAACACGAAATTGGATCTCCGAAGCGCTGACGAGTTATTATTCGTCAATGACTCCGAACATAACGAAACCCAGACGTTCACCATCGAGGATGTTGCAACGGAGGAGCAAGATGTATCACCGGAAAGATCGGAGAAAGAAACATCGGAACCAAGGCTCGTGGTCAAGGCGAAACCGATGCATGAAGTGAGGCAAATCGAAGACGCATTTCAAAGTACAATTCCTTTACCAGATTTAGAAAGAGTAACAGAATCTCAGTTAGAGGAGAAGGAGCGAGAAGATAACATTCCTGTCAAACCTGAAACCTCACAAGAAGATATACCCTCATTCTCAGAGTGGGCCCAGAAGCAGTTGGCCGAAGCCGAGAAGCAAGACACCGTGTTAAATCATTCGAGTCAACCTAGTCATAGTAATACAAATTTTAGCAGCAAAAGCACGAAACTACGGTCGAAAAATTATGCTTCGCTAGCATGCGGCGCTAAGATTGTTGCTGTTAACCCAGAAGCTGGATCGCCCAGCTCGATATTGTCTCCAAATAGAGACGAATACATGCTTAATACCTGTAACAGTCGCATTTGGTTCGTGGTTGAACTCTGTGAAGCTGTGCAAGCTCAGAAGATAGAAATAGCCAATTTCGAATTGTTCTCTTCTACTCCCAAAGACATCGCTGTGTATTTCAGTGATCGATTCCCTACTCGAGATTGGGCCAGCGTCGGTCAATTTACAGCTCAAGATATAAGAGATGTACAAAGTTTCGACTTATATCCACATTTGTTTGGAAAGTTCATCAAAGTTGAGATGCTCTCACACCATGGTTCCGAACATTACTGTCCGATTTCGCTTTTCAAAGTATATGGAACATCCGAATTCGAGGTTCTAGAAAAAGAAAGTTCACAACATACGGCTCATATCGATGAAGATGAAGACGATGATATAATTGATATTCCTGATGTACCTGCAGTTGAATCTGAACCATCAAAAAATCTTTTCGGATCCGCCAGAGATGCAGTTATGTCGATAATGAAGAAAGCTGCTCAAGCGTTAGTTAAGACAGAAGTTCCTAAGAATATATCTAGTGAGCACAACGACACATCGACAGATAATGTGTACAAACGGTGTTGCTCTCCCAGCCATATTATAGTGTGTGATAATTGTAGTGAAACTTTATATAATGAAGTGTATGAACTCCTTAGTTGTAGCTCGGACAAGTTAACCAATTTAGTGCGCCAAGTGTTCCTACGAGATACTTTAAAGTGTACAGGAATATGTCAACAATATGGTTTAGATTTTAAAAGTACAAAAATTATAGAATTCGGTGAAGAACGCGTCGCTTATATGAACGCTTTGTTCCCGCCAAAATATTTAGCTGCTCTATGTAATATACTCGCCATAAAGGAGAAAAAGGTTGTCCTAAATACCAGTTTCGAGGCTGAATTGAACGTTACTACTAATATGACTATCGATGAGACTCCACAGAATTCAAGTGAAACAAATGTAGAACAAGAAATCAAAGCTGTTCCAGTAAAAAATGAACATGAAGATGACAAAATCAATGAAACTGTTCATTCGGAAGAGAAAACTGTTGCAACTGAGCAAACGAATCGAAGTATTCCGATTGAACTGCCCGATGTAGAGAATATTGTAGATGATAAAAGACAAGATTCCCATATTATTTTGGAAGAATCTTCAGTGTCAGAACCTCAAGAAGAATCTACTATTGACGTAGATACAAATGTAGAAAATCATAAAGACATAACAAAACCTGAGAGTAAAAATGAAAAGACTGATTACAATACAGATACTAAACCTACAGAAATCAATGCAAATCCAGGCGACGAGGTGAATGATCAAATGATAATTGATACCGACAACTTTATATCTGATATCGACCAGATGGCTGTGGACCCCGCACCATCAGGGACGCAAGCTTCAGTTAATCAGAATCAAGCTCAGACTACACTACAGAAAGAGTCTGTTTTCCTGCGCTTATCAAATAGAGTAAAGGTCAGTATTGGATAAGATACTATATTTTAAATTACATTAATATTTTATTGTATTATTACGTTCAATCCTCATTGTGTAATCCATTCATTTATATTCATCTAGCGAAATTGCATACGTTGTCCTGTCTGATTATTTTTTATGCTGTATTTATAAAATCAGTACACGCAACTTCGGTTTACAACTCTTAGAAAAATGTGGGAAAATTAAAGATGACTCATACTGATAAGATTTCAGTTTTGGCAGCTCCGCTGTCTGGGTTGGTTAATCTACCAATGTGATTTTTTAAATGCTATTTTAATAATTTCCAATGGTAGTGTATGAAAAAATTAACTGCATTTAAAAAAAGGCATATAAAGAAAAATACTTATGTATAAAAAAATATGGCGAGCAATTAAAGGTTGATAATATAAAAATCATTGTTCAAAAAAATACAGAAAAAACTAAATATGCTAACCGTCACGGTCTAACAATGTAGTAGTCAAATAAATTTAAATTTATATACAGTAAAGTCTTCACTATTTAACATTTTAATTAGTACTGTTTCGCACCGATTAGTACACAGAAATACGATAGCAGCAATTATTTAGGTATTTACCTTTGTACCTATATCCAAATTTCACGAACACAAAAACACTTAAATACGTTGTATCTAATTTATCCCCAAAGTAACCTGTAACTTTAGTAGAACGCTACAGCATACAGTATTAAATAAGTTATTAGTAAAATGTAATAGTATCTACTGGTACGTATAATATGTTTTTATATAACTTTTCTATTTCCAGACACTTGAAAGAAACATGTCCCTTTCGGGCCAGTATCTCGAGGAATTAAGCAGGAGGTACAAAAAACAAGTCGAGGAAATGCAAAAGTCCTTTGAGAAGACTATGGTGCAAATGACTGAAGAGCGCCGAAAGAGCAACGAGCGAGAACAAAAATATCTTGAACAAATGACGATCATTCAGGAGCAGCTGAGTCAAGCAACAGTCGCAATCAAGATATTGATGGAAGAAAGAGATAGCTGGTTCGGAAATATCACATTCTTCAAGTTCTTTGTATATCAATCTATAATAATTGCACTAGCAGTATACTATATATCGACACGGAAAAAACCAGAATCGGTGGTGGTAGTACCCATCCCTAAGAAGCTTAAAAAGAAGCAAGAAAAATTTAGGAGAAAATCCGTCGAAGGCGTCAGCGGACACGCCACTCCATCCGCTAAGAAGCGAAGACCGAGCGAAGAGGCCTTCCGAATAGCGAGGCTTTCCGCGGACGACATGGATAAAGAGCCCGATGAGGGGGAATGGCAAGTCGCGAGGAAAAACAGAAAAAGAAAAACATCTATTTTACATAGAAACTTGGAGTCGGAAATAAAAGCTAATCCACAATTAGGGCGTCAGGACAGCCTAGGCAAGTTGCACGAGAATCCTATTCCTCTTGACGAAGAAGAATTCTACGCACCCGTTCCGGAGCCAAAAGAATTTATCGAAGAACTACCTAAGAAGCAAATATCAAAAACTAACGGATCGTTTTTTAACAATTTGAAGAGCAAAACAATTAAAACGAGGCGATTATCATCGCCTGCCTTTTTAAGGACCTTAAGTAGACAGAGTGCTCGTAGTACGCCGAGCCCTGTGATGCGGCCGACTGAACCATTGTACAATGGGAAATTAAGCAAAAAGGCAGCATCTGAATCCCCGACAGGGAGCCTATGGTCAGAATCCACCGAGATCTCACAAAACGGCCAGCAAGATGTAACCGGTGGAAAGAAGAAGAAAAGTCTGAAGAATATATTAAAAAAAGTGTTCTGATGTGGACTGAGGACTAACAATTCCTGTTTCCCATAATCTCGTGTCGCGTATTTTTAAGCTATTGTAATTTATTTCCTCGCTGATAACAATTATGTATTGTTTAAATTATTGTTTAGAATATTTTGTATTGTTGTTAGACCTCTGTAGGTGCCAATTGTGATAAATTAGGAAGCCTAATTAATAGCATGTTACAATTTTTATTTGAGCGGTGATGTGCAAAAATGCCAGTGTTGGGGTGAATATAAACTGTGGACGAAGTGGACACTAGTCGAGTGAGTTCGGTAAACAAAGAAATGGCATTAAATGCAATTAATTTTACGTTATCGTTTCTTTTCCAAACCCAAATAAATAAAATGTATAAAAATAATTTTTAAAATCTGTCATCAAAATGGTACAAACAAAGACGCAGTTTTGATCAACCATTTTATTAATAGGCATTCGTTATTTAACATTTAATAAAACAACAAGCAAATGACTACCGCTATGAAATCAATGTAACAGATTGTAAAAAATCTGTCAAATCAACACATTTAGAACTAACAACATTTCTCTGTTTTGATAATACATTAAGATTCTTAACGGCTGCCTCGAAGCTGTCCTTGGAATAAGCCCTGCTCCCGTTAGTAGCAAAAATAATTTCATTGATTTCTTCATACAGTTTCACTGATGCTAAATGTTTAAAGTGTTGTTTCAACGTTTGCAATATACTGGTTTGAAGTTCCGAGTCGCGGCAGACTAAGTTGAGAATAAAATGTCCTGAAAATAAAATCCCATATAAAATCTCTTAAACTATAACTTGACCTGCATGTTAAAGCCAAATATGCAAAGGTAAGTGAAATTATCATGCAGTGCATTATATTTGTAACACTGTATTTATGCAAAACAAATTAAGTCGGAAATGTCTGATATATTACAGTAAAAGCTTGATGTTAGGTGAAAGTTATCGGGTGAAAAATGTTCTAAATATACTAGGGCTATTTGAGTAAAGGATTATATGAAGTTCCCATCGAGTAAAACTATCTCAGGAGTCTTTCGGAATACAAGGAAATACATTAGGATCTCATGTTAGTCTAGTTAAATAAGTATGGTATAATAAATATTTCAGCCGTATTGGGGCGGCCTAGAATACTCCCCCCCCAATCCCATGCTGGCAGAACAGGGTGTCGTAAAATTCGACAGTAGCCAGCCTGCTCGGTGGTAAGGCTTTGCGTACAGATTATTTTATCTGTATTATTATTAAGTCGTTAATATTATTATTGGTATTATTATCTTTCTGTGAAGTCTGCCCGGCTAGCTGCCACCCTCCTGTTTGAATCAGCCGCCAAATTACTCGTGTTCCGACTGGGGGCTTGAGAGCCAGTATTTTCTTCCTTACCTTCTCATTTCCTGGCCGACAACGCATCAGTTTTTCCTTTGGTCTTGCTGATGTCCATGGGCGCCGATGACCACTTACCATCAGGTGGCCCGTCTGCTCGTTTGTTAGCTATTATCATAAAAAAAGTTCTAAGGTAATATGTACTGATTAGTACTAATGCACTTTAATGCCATATTAGCTGGTATGTAGACCCACATGGAAGGTTCAAACAATCTGTGTCAATTAAGTAATTTTTTTATATTAAAATAGTTATAAAAGCCCATACCATTATCGCCTAAAATATTCTTCACATGAGATAAGGACTCGTTTTCAAGAAATTGTGGTGGAGGACATGATAAACCTAGAGTTCTGTCTTTACTGTCCATATCGAACATCACTACGCCATATTGATGCCCTGAAAGTATACAAAATATTTGCTGATTTAATCTGAATCAACTCAAGAAAGTTCATCATAGAAGCCTGACTTCATTCCCTAGTCTTTACAAATGAGAACTGGTGCATATTCGTAACGGACGAACTCTATTATCCTGTAATATTAACAAACATTGTTACAGCTATCAACCGCATTTTTAATTAAAGTAATACATAAGATGGAACTACCATTTGTGAAAAATGAAAAACGATTTTAATTTTATATTTCTCGGACCACACAGTAAACGTTATGATTCTCATTCAACCATGAGAATCTTTGTAATTAATGTGACCGATTTTCTCTAATTTCTCTAATTATATAATGGATTAGTCGAAATATTCAACAAAACCACTTACCCAGCTCAGATTCTTCCCTTAAGAATTCCACACCATCTTTAACCTTCACACATAATTGTTCATCAGTCTCCAGGTCGAAATAAGTCTTAGCCACTTCCAAAATAGTGGCATCTAATTCTACCGCAGCTATTCTTACACCATTAAAACATTTTCTCAGGAACATGCACAAGCTACCACCCCCTAGCCCCAGGATCGCTATCGGAGAGCTTGCATCGGCTAGTGCGGCCCCGACGCACATGAAGGAGTGGTAGAGGGAAATGTGACCGAAGTCCACCACGGTTTTTAGTTTGTTTTTGCGTTTCACTGAAATGTTAATTTCATATATACGACAAGTATGGGCGTTATTCTGTGTACAGTTGAATATATCTTAATTATTGATGATGAATGATAAGCTCTCTTAATAATACGTCTTAGTATACGTATATTACACACATTAGTTCAATAATTTAGTCAATAGTATTAATTGAATTGAAACTTGATTGAATAAGAAATCAAATCAGGTATAAAATAACGCTCCAACTGGAAACTGATTAACGGTGGGATTCAACTTGTAAGCACCTGTAAATATAATCTTTTTATATAAATGATATTGGCTAGTCATATATAT
>DWPT01001603.1:0-18213 GCA_018251895.1 Agathymus mariae mariae
AGAATGATTTAATATTATCTTAAAGTTAAACAATAGGTACTTCATCTCTATAAGCGTCTTGTTTCGAAGTTTCAGCATTGAAAATCATAAAAGAAGGTTTATCAAACTCCAATTTATGTGCAAAACAGCCGAAGTGAAAATCGAAAAACAAACCATCAACGCCTTAATTAAATTACTAAATCTTTTTAATGCCGGCTCGGCTCAAAGCCACTTTTCAGTAATGAGATTTGGTTGGCTTTCTCCTGATTACATAGATTAGTTACTAAATCCCAAAAGTAGTAAATGGTAGTTCCTAAAATGTATTGTGTATAGATATAACAGACTTACATTTAAATAAAACTGATATTAATGTTTAAAATTACTTTTTTTAATCATTTTTAAATCTTAAGCTACATATCAAATTCACGTTCAGGCGGCCTTGGGTCAAATTAAAATACCTTTGGGTTTGGTGAAAGAAAAGAAATATCTTTATACTTGAGACTTCCTATATAATGTTCTGTAATGTGTTTGAAGTCTGCTAACCGGCGCTTGGCCAGAGTTGTGAACGAGGGAGAAGAGCTCAGTTTAACGCATGATTAGTCAATGTAATTTCAAAAACGTGTTTGAGAATAGGACAACCATCAGAACAAACTGCAAAGTAACATAAAATAACATTAAACACATGCAAATAGTAACAGATCTTCGGTCAATGTCAGAGGCACCTGTGTTTTTCAGTACAAAATAACTAGAACAGGTAAATGGTCTCACAGAAGTAAAGTTTTGATTTTTACTTAAAAATACGTGCCTAAACCCCTAATTTGAAACATTAATAATTTTGCACAAGAGCTTTCTAACTTAAATTTTAATGATGCCGCCCACCTTACCGTGTCATGGATTCTATTGCAATAATAATAAGTAATAATAATAATAATTAAGCAGTGAGAGCCTAGTGGTTTGAACGTAGGTCTTCTGCACGGGAAACGCGAGATAGGATCCTGCACGCACGTGCATATTAATTATTCTTGCTTCGGTGAAGAAAAACATCGCGGGAAACCTGCATACCTAAGACTTCTCCATAATGTTCTTAAAGGTGTGTGAAATCTGCCAACCCGCACTTGGCCAGCGTGGCAGATTATGGCCTGAACCTTTCTCATTGCGAGAGGAGACCTGAACCCAGCCGTGGGACGATACGGGTTATAATGATGATTGCAATAATGGTAAAGACAAAGCAACAGAACACATACATTTGAACTATTTTCAAATTACGGTGGGACTTCCTTATTTTTATTTTGATAAAAAGTAAAATATACATATATTTTGCTGTTAAAATTACTTTGTAAATCGACAAACGCACTACGAATAAATTAAACTTCAATCAAAAAGTTGTACCTTACAAGGAGGTAAAGTTTTTATTAAACAATTGCTCAGTCTTTTTCTTTTCAGGCTTTCAGTGCCAAAGATGAAATGATTCATAATGTATAAAAATTATAACAATTTCATACGAGTAAGATGTTTGTGAAGCCATTATGGCCTAACGACTTGTGCTAAAACACGAGTAAACCATCGACTAGTAATCGACTGAGTCGTACTGATTATTACGACTGGAAATTGGATGCGCTGGATGTCGGCTTGATCGACACATCTTTCATAAATGTTTCCGTGTTTCAAAGGTAATAGTAATCATCGGTTTCCATGTTTATGGTCAGGTAGTGATAAAAATTCGTACACTCGGCTTAATCTAATTCCTACTACTCGCATTGCGTTTGTCTAATGGACACTCCAGAGCTTTTCATTTACGAGGAACAATCTCGGTACTACATTACTGGCATGTGAGTTTAAATAAAATATTATATTTAATGCGATTAAATAAAATCATCAATAAAAAATATCGGAAGATTTATTAACAAGCGCTCAAAAAACAGTTAATTTGCAATAAAATGAGCGCGATTTATGCTATATAGCACAATTCAGGTCGTAATTCCTTTATATAAAAATTATTGATACAATTTAGTATGACTTTAAAATCTAATTTATTGGCGACATGTTAAATTTTGTACGTTATTCTCTTCGCCAAAGAACACCCAGGACGTGACTCGTACACTCATGACATTTAAAATACTGTCTACAATCCCTTCTTGAGAAAGAACGCTTAAACTCTGAATAATAATAGGGTATAACCACAGGATATAACAAATACTCGACATAATCTTAGATTTTACGGAGGTTTTAGAAAACGTACATTGTTATACAATAATGTCGTACCTATCTATGTAGGTGTTCTTTAAGTCGAAACGGGTCTTATAGTGCCAACATCGTCTATTAACGGCCAAAATAGCATACATAATTTTTCCAGCCAAGAATAAAAAGATACCTAGTTTTGCTCCATTGACGATAAATGGCATTCCCTGCGAAAGCCAGATCATGAGCAATAATTTAGGGCTTCGAACAGATAGCAAATTAAATTCGAAGGCGCATATTGAACTCGTGCGATCTAAACTACGAGCATTGGCTGGAGAGGTAAATAAAGCGAAAATTTGTCTTTCACGAATAAACAAGTATTATATAAGTTTTGTAATTTATATCTCATTGGTAAAAAAACACCTAGAATATTTAGATACGAGATTTGGAGATGTGTAACGAAAACTAGGGTTACTACTAGCTCTAAGAAGTACAGACTGACCAAAAGAAAATCTTAAAATTATATGATTATTAAATGAATACAATTGATATCTGTAGTTAGAAAAACTATTTAATAATTATCAAACGTACATTTACAGCACATGCGACAGAAGCGAGCCTGCTTGGTGGTAGGGTTTTGCATAAGGATTAAGTTATCAATATTATTATTAAGTAATTAATAATTCTTTCCATTAAATTATTTTTTGAAACTTCGAAGGAGGACAGTGCTTTAAAAAATTACCAAACAAATTTTAATACAACAATTCGAAAGTCAATTAAAGCTATTTATCAGTAACCATATGTCCAGTCACGCTAGGCTTAAGTTAGGAAAATTTAAGTTTATATTGTAACTTTTCTCATATAAGTATACAAAGTCATGCTCATTTAAGAAATAAATATCTCGAACCTTAACTACCAAGTAGGACGCTGTCGCTCAAACCATGCTAAAACTGCGAATGAGTTTTTATATAAAGGAGGCTAATGAAATGTTTGCAATTTACTACAATACTACTAGGAACCACCCAGGATAATAATTACCGAATTGTCAACGAAAATGATCGCCACGTTGACGCACCTTTTCTTATTTGAGATCACTTTCCCTGGAGAGATTATACGACAAATTTCAATGGAATCATAATAAAACGTTGTTTAAGTAAACATACATTTCAATCAGATATACGTTCTTAATATATTGTATTGTATTCTAAATTCGTTGGTATGTGTTTGCAAAATAGTTATCCTAGTTAAAACGGCAGTTGCCTGCTGGGATTCGAACCTGCATGCATATCTAATATTTTTTTTAATTACATTAATTAAGGACAGAAGGGAGATTGTTTATGCTGTTAACCTGTTAACCAGTTTAGTGAACTTTGGCCTTAACGCTGGTATCAAGCTGAAAAGATGCTCGACGCTGTTTGTCTCTGTCTCTGTCGACCATTTTTGTGATAAGCGTTAGTTATTTTTCTCTTTACTTTGAGATTGTTATTAAATCTGAAAAGGGAATGTTAGGAGCAATTATTTAATTTCCAAACGATGTCACAGGCAGCAGTCACTCGATACGGAGCCATAATCTATTTTAGCCTGTGGTACATTTTAGATTGATAGAGGTTTCTTCATGTGGGATACAATTTAAATGCCGTGATACACTGTAGTTTGTACTGACGCCTGAATTTAGCCGTTACCAAGATTATTGTAATGTGACCCAATTATCTGTGAGTTGTGCTTCAGTGACCATTAATGACGTTTCTATAGATGTTCCGTACGGTATACAACCTACGAGTATAGTCGAAGTAATTCTCAGTCAACACATTCTTCGCTCGTGTGTATGTTATTTATATGTGACACAAATATATATTATGTCATATACCACGTAGACTAAATCATTAATGAGCGTCCAGGTGATATTAAATTTGCCTTGTCAACAATTTATAACTGGCTTAACTTTGCATCGAAAATCCATTTTACTTGACATATAATATAATCCGCTTTACCGGATCCCTAAAACTTGATATTTAATAAATAAATAATTACCTATATACCTATAATAGTATAATGCGTCTATAGTCAGCTCTATACATTCTATAGATGTTACGTTAGTATTAGTACGTATCACGTATTATTGGTGTTACGTATTATTCTCCGTTCTTATAACGACATAAAGATATGTACATACATAAAATAAATTTGAAACGACCATCGTGAAGAAATGTGATAAGTCATCCTACCCGGTAATCCACTAACAAGTGATTACGGTAGGTATACAAAGTGAAATAATATGATTGATGGATGGATACTTCCAGTCATTCTTCAATACTCTCTTATTTGCAATGTCGTTATCAAAGGCTTCATTAAGCCTGAAACAATCAAGTCATGTCATATGAATAACGTTTCCAATGCTTTTGAAATAACGAGTTGACCTTATTATTGGAATATTTAATATTGGTTGTTTAAAATGAATGATCGAATCAGTCAGGATATAGAAAAGTAAAATAAAGTTTGAAGTTTGGTATATAGATACTTATGAAAGTTTTAGTTTAAATGTAATTCATTTAACTTTGATTTCTAATTATGTAATCGAACAGGATTCAATTTAGTAGAAGCTTTCTAAGCGTAAATCGCGTAAACCACTGTTTAGGTGGAATCATTTACGACTTAAATTTAAACTTTAAAGTTGGCATTTTCGCTACTAAATCTTGCTTTATTGATAATATTTAACAAAACATATCGTTTTGAACTAGCAATCGGATCTTCCTTACTTTCTAGAAATACGAATTATTCCCATGTACCATCAAGACTGAGGAGTAAACGTATTATTTTAAAACGAGAAAAATCTTTCGACGCAATGCCTTAGGTAGTACAGTACTTTATCAATGTTCACACAGAAAACAACGTCAACGTTATGCTTAATACCTCTCTTGTTAGCAGATTAGATAATAATAAGCAGGGACGATTTACTCACTGTCTACTAGATCTGAGAAACTGGGACCCATAGTGGTAAAGAGTAATTGTTTGATTGATATTTACAACTCTGATTAAATTCAACATATCATTCAAGTTCGTAGTTCAAACAGGAAATATAATTTATGCTATTCTCCTAAATACTTTTTGATTCCAATAAATATATCATTTTCTTCCTTTTTCGCTTACACTAAATTAATTAAAATTTTATGTAATGAAGTATATACACAGTAGTTAAAAAATTTGACCAAAATTTATTACGTAAGCCTAAAAAAATTGTACTGCTGCCAGCGACAAGGGACGAACAACATATTTCAACCATTCCAGTGATAACGACCACAACAACACCACTCTTCTACATAAAAATAGAAAAAAAAAACACAAGCAATATCCGATTCCGGAATGCTTAATCAATTCAGGCAGGTAAATAGTGCAGAAGGCAGTAACGAGCGCAAGGTCCGGAAGCTCTAGACTTTAAAGCTATTGACTTAGTGACTGCTATCTTACCAACGTATTAACGTCTGACGAATTGCGGTACGATCCAGAACCAAAGTTTAATATGCGAATAAATTTTTACTTCGTCTCTTGGTCGTCGTAATTGTATGCTACACGGAGGCTATTCGATAGAAATTTAATTAAGATTGATTAAGATAAGTCCGCCGCAATCCACCTTCTACACTCGTATGGCATGCAAAATTTGCTATTCCTAGACATGTCAATGTATTGTAATGTCGATGATTCAAGGAAGGAAATTGGTAACCTGAGTAGAAAAGGAATGATTAAAAAGCCAATTAATTGCAGACGTCACTAGTTGGTAAGTATAAGTCAAATAGAAATTTATTTATTTTATCTATATATGAGACAGTTGTAGAATAATATTTCATTACACTAATTAATAGTCGTTATAATTTATTTTTCACTCATCATCGTCCAAATTGTCAGGAATATTAGAAGGCTGCCATAAAAAAAAGCTTATTTAACTTTATGACCATATTCTGCTGATATATGACGAGATATTTTCAGAGACCAGCCGAGATCACGTAGTAGAAATATAGGAAGGTAGATTTAACAAATTATTCACAGTGATGTGCGTTGTTGGCTGTTAAAGGTCCTGTGAATTTCATTGAATATTAAATTTTAAGATCAAGTAATGTAGTAATATAGTATATCAGATAAATTTACTAAGTATGAAATAAGGTCTCGCATCCGACAAAACAACTGTCATTAAAAGCATTTTGCAATGCTGTTTATAATATACTGTTGATTTCGGATACAACGCCATCGAAGGGACCGCGTAATTTCGTCGTTATATCCGGGAGTCGGAACAGACATATGTAAAGATATACAGAGTATACAGATACACATAGTTAAGTTACATTCGTTTGTCGCTGTAGAAAAATTGTCGCTGTAGCCGAAGTCGCAATAAATGAAATCCACTGTAGTTGTTGATTTTGAGCCAATATTGTGGATCTCAAGTTGTGTATCTTCATCTCAATGTGACCTTAACAGTTTAAATGCTAAATGGGAAGGTTAGTTTTGGTAACTTAATACATATATGTAGTTACATACAGACGTGGAATCATCCAATTTTGATTTTGAGAAAGAAAACGGTTTTACTCATTTAAATGTATCTTTAAACGTAATCTAATTAAGCAGATCTCTATAATCCATGGAGGGGTTCGGTAAAGCGAGTTCTCTGTGTTAACGCATACAATGCGAAGTTGGGTAAGCTTTCAAGTAATTAAGCAAACAAGTGTAAATGTAGTTAGAAACTTACAGTGTACACAGCAATAAAGGCAATAAGTAGTAATAAGTTCCTGCATGCATTAACAGGAAAACTTGAACGCATAAATTGCCTTTAGCATGTCTAAGAACTTATCACGATCGTTTTAACGATCTTTAAACCTCACTGTGAAGCCATTGAGAGTTCCAGATATAATCTGCATTATGGACAAGTAGTTCTTGATCTGTTCTTATCCTTGCTTTACAGAGTGTCAAGAGGCCTTTGAACATCACGATCAATAATGTAGATTATTTATTCTCGACAAGAGTCAAACGATATAATTAGAATAAATAAATTCGTTGCCTACTAACAAAACTTAAATTTGTTGAACATTACTATTTTGGGACTGCATATCTACTTATAGTATATAGATTGTATATAAATTGTCTGTATATAGATTTTTTACGTTACTAGACGCCCGTCCCGACTTCGTTCAAGTTGAATACCCTATGTCTATTCGGAATAGTGTATCTTTCAAATGGTAATTTTTTTCATATAGTGCCGTGGTTTCGAACATTTCTTTCGTATTCGAAAAGTTACAAAATACAAAAAACATTCTTTAGAATATTAGTATACTTTATGTATACTAATAATATAATAGATACTCTAACGGGCAGAATCTGAACTGAACTGGTAGATTTTGTTATCGGTGAAGAGAGATAAAGGTGTTTTATTGGGGTTTATGACCTGCTATCTGTCTGAACACGTATAACATTAAACCCATTGAATATATTTTAATGATTCTTATTACATTTGGAATTTGTTATGGATTATAATTTTGGATAATTTTCATTGCGGAAAATGAATATGTTCCTGTGGCATTTCCCAAAGTGAAGTAGAAGGTTTTTGTAGATAGCTTCCACGCCAGCAGTTGTCCACGTAATGATAAGTTGTCACCGAATAATGCTGCAGCATTTAAAATATATTGGCCGAGGGACCAATGAAATCATTTGATTTTTGAACTTTGCAATCGAATTTGCTTAAGTCTTAGGGGAGTAGCTAGTCACACCTTACCAATGACCAGGTAGACAGAGCTGAAGAATTCACCAAGACGCAACGATTAACCTGCTTAACCTATGGACAACAGAATTAGCTTCGCAGTGGACAGTTTTTTTCTTATCAAAAAAAAAATAATTATTTATCCTGAAAACTCAAATTGTATTATCTTTAACTGAAAAGTTTAGATTATCTAATAAAATTATGGAGAGACCCATATCCTACAATAGTATATATTATTATAGGTTAATATTTACGTGTTCGGATGTAAAAAAGGTTGTTAATTAAACAACAAGAGTTACCTTTTGTGCCAATACGTTAATTATCGATGTGCGATTTCAATTTCACACTCCTTGTCATGAATTATTTCAAAACGGCGCGTGCGTATTTCAACATTCAGTGTATATTGATCTTTATTATCTACTTAAATATCCTATCCTGTATACCAATCGTATCCTATCCAACAATCTGAATAACGTACCTAAATTAATGTGATTAGTAATGTATACTGTCTCATCTGTTTATTTATTGTTATAAACATGTCATAACTCGAGTTTTACACACAAAAACATTGATAGCTTTTAAGTAAAGCGTTGGGAGAGTGCTTTGATAATGTGTCATATGAAACAGTGTAATGGTACTTATTCTACATCCATGTACGTACATTTTTTATGGCGACGCCGCTACGGCGCCATTATCACCGATACATTCCCATTGTTCCGATTGTGTATGTTCAGGGAGGTGTACTGAACGTGAGTTAACGTGATAAGAAGAAGAATATAATAAGTAGAGAATAGTATAATAATATGAAGCTTTTGATGTGATTACAATACCTCGCTCGTATAATAGTGTAGTACCGTAAATCGTAATTTAATTTTACTTATTGAACATGCATCTATTTAAAGAACGTAAAGATAATTTATTACCTAGGTCAGAAATGTCTAGAGAGCTCTACGCGTGCTAAGAATATTTTTGAATATCTTAAGCTGCATCTAAGAACATAATCCAAGTATCTAATATTACATTTATTATATATGGATTTAAATATAATCATATTTTAATAATACCAGCCAGTAGTTGAATAGAGTAATCTGTCACCGTCGCCGTTCGCAACATCAGGGAAATCACCAACGCATTACCGACGATATAGGAAGCGGTAAGCAAACCCACCTGTTAACTAAATATTTACTTGTAAAAGGATAGTTTAATTAAACCTTACTGTATTATGGTTTAGGGGTTTTTTAGGATACAAATAGAAAAGCATGTTTATCTTTCCAGCATATAATAATGAAATGACAATCTCTATCATGACATTCCTGACAAGCACTTATTCTTCTCAGTGGCCCTACACTACATTTAGGTACCTTGACTAAATTAATTCACTATGCAAATAATAATATTTTGGAACACGCACACGCTGAGTATATAATGTGCGAATATAGAAGATTATCAGGACTACTATAATTCAAATTTAACGCTGCGGTTTGTGGTTCAGGTGAAGCCGTATTTCACGCAAACCAGAATTTCGAAATTCTATTCATACTTTCACGTCTCTTTATTAATAGCTTAAGTTACGTAAGTATATGTATAGAATGAAGTTAATAAAATTAGTAACGAATGAATACCAGTGACATAACGATTTCAATTATAGTTCATAGTTATCAAAAATAGGAAAATGTTTTCTCAGTATGGGCCGAGTTTACATCAAGTATCTGATCAGCAGTAGGGTGGGTGACCGCTTGCGTATTGTTTAGTTTTTTTTTTCACTTGTTCAGAAGCGGAGCGAAACTATATCTGAATTTTAAGAAATATCATTTATTTCCTTCGGAAAATAGGCTCTGAAACAAGAATATAACGACGGCAATACTGGCGGACTCTAATAAACCTTGAGGACTGATATATTGCAGGGATGTTATGGAGCTCCGTAACCGTAACCGAAATTATAGGATATCCGAAATAAAAATATATCCAGAACCGTGACCGTATCCGATAAAAAAGTTTCGGATAATTTCGGTTAGATGCAGGGTCTAAATAAAGCATGTAATGAATTGTTTACGCTGATCGAGTCGTTCTTATTTTAAAGAGTTTTTATTTATATTATTTAATTTTTTTTTCTGTGATTATAATACCACATAAAACCTAGAAACAAAATCAAACTTAGTAAATAAATTATATTTTTTTCCATGTCGTAAACTATATAAATATTATAATATATGTAAATATATAAACTAGTATCCATAACCGAAATTATCCAAAACAATGGGATAATCCGAAATCACTTCATATGCATAACCATAACCAAACTGGTAAAATATTATTAATATATCCATATCCAAATTTCATATACATAACATCCCTAATATGCTGGTAATTAATAACTTTGAAATACAAATAAAATACCCTCAAATTTCATTTATTAGCTAGATTAATAAAAACTCTGTTCGTCGTACTTTTGTATTCATAATTATTTAAAAAACGTGCCAAAAACTTATATGTTAGTATTTACTGTCATCGTTACCTATCCTAATATTATCCTATATTAAGTTTTCTTGTTAACTTAAAGGCGACGTCATCTCATTATTTATTTGATAGCTTCAAATTTCTGTAAAGGATTGATAATATTCACATCTGTCTGTGCACGTATCAGCTGGAAACCCCTAAACATATACGTCCAGTGATACATTTCTCTTCATGCAATGAATCTATTCCGACGGAATGGGAAATAAGCATTAGTATGTAGGTTCAATTAGCACCCTCGCTAAGTGTAGAATAAATTGTTTTCGTGCATCTATTACAAGAAATGATTTTTTTTCTATAAATATTAATACCGATGGAATCGACAAATATTTAGTTTATTAAATTACCTATAAATAAGAATATGAAGGTGTTATTTCTAAACGTAAAGCATAAGTTTTTAAAGTAAAACGCTAAGGAGCAGTTTTCGAATAACTTGTGGCATTTGGTGATACGAATGAATTTACCCCCACGACGATCTCCGCTACAAGGCATTAGAAACATTTAAATAATGTGTATTTCATGAAACATTCGTGGCGTGGTTACGTTTTTTAAGTTAACCAGTGGCCGTTTCTCAGTATTGTTTAATAACATACGTTTTATGATTATATCAAACACCGTTTAGCCGTGATATTTTAACTGTAGCGCGTGCTTGCAATTTTTAACGACCAATCGTGACCACGACGAATCTGATTCATAGGCTCAAATATCTCTATAAAATATAGAAATAACGGGCGATCGTGTTTAACAAGCAAATGCCTTTTACGATTTTTACAGTAAAATTGTTTAATGTCAGCAGTAAAATACGAGTATGTTTAAAATGACATATCATGAAATTTTCAAACCGTGCACACTGAAATATGTTTATGAAATTCAATTCGATTCATAACTAGTCCTAAGTGGATTAAGCCCATAGTTTCACGGAAACTTTCCAGAATAATTTGCGCAGGGTTAATTCCTCCACTCTGACCTCTACTTTAAGGATAATGTTTCTAGCGGAGTGTCAGCCACTAGTATGTTTCACGTATTTTATGAGTAAAAGAAAGGGATACTAAACGACTCGTAAAAGGTCTTTACTAGGATTTTAAAATTTCGTATTTAATTATTATTATCCTTTTCTTAACTAGAATTCCATGCCCGAAGGGTTCAAATGGAAACGCCATTTTTATAATTTCTGTAGTGTATCAGAGTTTATTTTCTGCACAGAGTGTCCTTCTATACACCGAGAGTTCTCATAATGACTACTTAATAACATCAGTGTCACATTGTGAATGAAGTACAACCAATTGTATCGTATAAAGTGACTTTGCACCATCGCAATTACCATGACCACAATGCACAATACCATGGTCATTAGCTTTTCTTATCTCAATTACTGACATAAGAGCAAAGGGCCATCTGATAGTAAGCGATCGTGGCCACACACGCACGTCGGTTATTCCATTTTAGCTTCAAATATTTTTCACTTCAATATTAATTGTGATTTATATAGTAAAAAAAAATATATGCCATTTCACTTTTCGAAGCCGAAGACTGGTTTGAACTCCTTACAACTCAAAAATTAATTCGAGTTTTAACTTAAAACTGTGGTCCCAACCCGTTTGAAGCCGAAGCAAAAGTTTTTTTAAGTAATATGCTTACTTTATGTGTACAAAGATACACATATAATAATATATACTATATTATACTACCGACCCCGTTCGACTTCGTTCGGGTTGGACTATTAATTATATGTACATGATTAATATTTTTTTCATATTTTTTTCCTTGATTAAGCATCAAGTATGATCATGATTAGACATAAAATATCAATAAACCTAATGTGGTTTAGTGATATTTTATAAAGCCTATCATCTGCATAATTACAATCACAGTTATCATGAGGATCGGTCAAGCTGTTTTACATTTATATCGAGACACCCGAAAATCTCGACATTTTTTTATAGTAGTATAGATAGATAGATAAATATTTATAAATTAACTGTAATGAAAAAATCTAATTTTAGATCAGCCTCGGGATAAAATGATAAAGGTGAACGTAATCCAAATTACCAAATTAATTTAATCGTTTCTGACCCCATCGACTCCGCGTCCTTGAATACAAGATAAACGAAATGCAAATGTTGGGATCTATAGGGACGGCGTATCTGGCTGGAATGATTTGACACAACAGTAATCTATACGTATTGTATTTTTACTTAGTTATATTGTTCACTGTGTACAACTCAATATTGAGTACTGTGAAATACGTATTTCACCACACAACTACAATGATGATTTAACTTAATGAGGGTTTAGTGTCTGCTTGGGGTGTTTACAATTTCATCTCTTGTTTTGCGTTAAACGTACTCGAAGGACCGAATCATATGTGGAATTTTACTTAGATTTTTTTTTCGTGTTCTTTTTTATGTATAATTTATACGGTTTAAATAAAGCATTATGTTATAAACGATATATAACTAAATCAATAATGTTATATATGCAGCTCTTCGAAAATATTATTCGTATTAAAATACGAGTAAGTTCATTAAAAGTTACATCATGGAAATTCGTTTTTATCCAAATGGAGCCTGTGTCAAATTCGATTACTGTTTTCTTTCCAATTTATGAAATATATGATACAAATATACACAGGACATTCATTGGCATTTGAAAGTTCATGCTAAATTAGTATGTTAAAGAACTGGAGCTGTAGATACAGGTCATCATAATTATCTGGTTTTAAGTTTGACATTAATAATATTAATGCCAAGGCCTGAATGAATAAATTAACATTTAATGTCTTTCATTACGTTACAAATAATATTCATTAAGTTTCAAAACAATTATCACAGACTGTCGCGACCTCGTGCGCGTGATGCATTCTTACTGTTTTTGTGCAATTACAAAATATGAATTTATATGATTTTTTGAGATCTTTAAAAAAGTCCTTTTTCTTTCCCTAATTTTCAACAGTATTTTGCTACTCTGAGGTTATTTTTAATAATTTTCGAACTGACGTTAAAATATATTTAAGCTAAATCTTAAATTGTACGTAATTTTTTGTGTTATACTATTTTCGACATCATTCAGCAACAAAAAATCTATACAAAATATAAGTTTACGATTTTACGCGTCCTTCCTACCTGTGGGGGCGGTGTGTGAGACTCGTGTGAAATACCTACTAAAACCCAGCAATTTTCTAGCTTTATGTCTTCAAGGGATCCAACGAGATCGTTTTTTGCATGTAATTTTATCAGCTAATATTTTTCATTGCGTTGAAATACGCAATAGTTCAATTTCGCTACACCGAAATAAATTACTTAATTATAAATTACTTATATATTTTCATATATTTTTAAAGAAGAATAATTTAGTAAAAGGCAACAAAATATTGTGGATTATGTAAGTTGCAAGATTTAGTAGAAAATGAAGGAGTTTGACGAAATACGACTGACTATAGCTGGATAATGAGTGTTAGTAATATGTCCACATGCTGTACGTAAATTGACTGATTACCCCGTACTAATTCGTCGTGCGCCCGGTTCCCAGCTTATGCTATGATGAGGTTGATAAGGCGGTCAGTTATACTGTCATCCTCAAGTTACAATGTCGTTATCACTTGGGGTATTCTATTGAGAAAATAGTGACTGTTGATCTGTTTATGCAATACTTATTCTTTTATAGTTTGCCAGATAATATTGCATAGATGGATGTTCACTTTCATTTGACATTTTTAAATGTCAAAATGTTGAATCTCAGGGGCCTAAAAGAATTCTTATTGAACCAAACGGGTAATATGTAGAAAATGTGCTAGATTTTGACTATTTAAATGAAGGTTGAAACTATAAAAATACATGTTTAACATTATTAATAATTAAAATTGTCAGTAGGTAAAAATGTACAGATTTAAAATTAACGAACAAATTTTATCGCAGAGATAAAATAATTTTACTTAACCTAAATCTTCCTTTACGCTAATAGTATTATTTTTATTTGTGCAACTAATCCGTCGAAGCCCCGGGTGCTGTTCATTACTAACGTAGATCCATAAAAAAAATAAAGTTATATTTTGAGTTTATACTTAGAAGATTGGATGTTTAATTAATAATAAAACTTTCCCTAAAGATAAATTGTTTACAAAAGCGGGTGGAGAAGTCTTAATTAGAGCCTCCGGTTGGAAAATGCTCCGTCTTTACACCCGACAGACCACTGACGAAACAATTATACTTATTATAAAAGAAAATTTTAAATATGTTTTTTCTTAATATTCCGAAGATCATAAGCATTTGATGAAGTTGATGTCTGAAATAGAAAATCTAAAACAAATGCATTGTTTGCATAATTAAAATGATAGAATATTATCATTATTAATTTTTAAATGTCAATTAAGCGTTCATACAGCATTACTTTGTAAAAAATAAATGCTTTAAAACGTAAAAACGCGTCTCTATAGTTACTCTAGAGCCCTAACAAGTATCCTCTCAATTTCTAATAAGTGATCACTGTTGCAAGGCTTTTTTACTATTATCCATATCGTCAATCTGCAGATCAGTAAGCACTCCCGAGATTACACCAGTCACTTTCCAGTTCCAACATAAGTTCCTCAATATCAGGTGACATGAAGAGAACTTGTCAAGATAAGTGTAATGAGCCCAAACTGGATGGGTGTATAGTAGCCATTTCAGGATACCGTTTCAATTGGCGAACTGCATCAGCCGTACGACTCGGTGATTGTATCGACATCTATCCTAAACTTATCTGTTAAATTGCATTATGATACAAAAAGCGAAATTCAGCTTCTTATATTTTATTAAACACATAGTTTCAGCTTCACGTAGTAAAAGTGTGTTAAGAAGCTGTTTTTACGTCAGAACTCATAGCCGATCGAATTAATAATCTGAGGACATTTATTTTAAACAGGTGTCAACGTATTTTTGTTTTATGGCTCTTGTTATAGTGTCCTTGAGGTTTTGTTAAGGTTACGTGTGAATGAATGTGGGACAATGGACGGCCCACTAAACATTGACCTCGGCTTAGGGCGTGCTCGTGGACTGTACTTCGAAGATAACAGAAGTTAGATATCTTGTTGTCATCTTACATTTTTTGTTGTATATTTGCTTAATTTATCTTTTTTTATTTTACACTTTTTAGTTACCGTAAGAATTAGTAATGAGCAGTCATGAATACCTGCTAATGGCAGAAGGGGACAGACTTCGACAATGGCTGTCAAAATTATATTTCAAAGCAGTAAAATTCTGGAATGAACGCACACTTTACATTTTTAGTTTAGTGACAATGAGTTTTGAAAACTTGTTTAATGTATGTTGACCTTAACTTATTTCTTTGATACAATACAATATCTGATCGTCGCTGTGTTTTCCTTTGAAAACTATTATACCTCAATGCACCCGCACGGTCAATAAATAATAAAATATCAATAAATTTTAATGACAATCCTCAAAGTCAGCACACGCGTTCCGTCTCTCGGGTACTACAGAGGACCAACTGTACACAGATACGCACTGAACACATAACCCTCTGTTGATGTGAAGTCGTTTAAATTTAGCAATAATTTGGTTTGTTTTGTCACGTTGTAATGTGATTTGATTAATTAAACAAACTTAATAATATAAATATGAGAAATTTAAGTTTTAAGTTTTTTCACATTTAATTTTATAGTTTGTTTTGTATTGATATTTCACTAATTTTATAAAAGCGATCAGTGACTGAGTTAATGAATTGGGGTCAGAGGTTAGAGAGCTGTGAAAACTAAAGACCAATAAATCCGCCGGCAATGACACAATATTTGTCGCAGAACTAAAAAAACTTGGCGACATAGAAGTGAAGATTCTGCTGGATTTATGTAACAAGGTTTGGTGAACAGGTAAGTAGGCAACTGACTGGAAACATTCCTTACTAGTTACGATACACAAGAAAGGTTCAACGAAAATATACAGAAATTACCGAATTGTAGCTCTCATATCTCGTCAAGCAGATAATCCTATAAATAAATACATATATATATTTATATATATATATATCACGGGCTCGCGCAATCTTATCTGGCTTAATAGCAAGTCCTAAGTGGATAGGCTGGTTTTGTCAAAGGCCGAGATACAAGAGCGCAAATAGTAAACGTGAGGCAAATGATAGATTTTAATGTGATGATGGTCATGTGGTTCATTGACTGATAGCAAACATGTACGAAGATAGTGAAGATAGATAGTGAAGCGATGATCAGGATTAATAATGTTATCAGACCATTCAAACTTGAGAAAGAAGTAAGCCAGGAATCATATCTCTCCTCTTCAACATTTATGTGGTGTACATCATGAAAAGAGCTTAGGGTGAATGGGATGTAGGTATCACAATTGATCAGCAAATTTCGATAAGCAGGCACACACTGCTTAGAAAAGTAGAAAACGAGAGCGACTTGGTTGGGCTCTCAATTAACAGGCAAAAATCAGAGAGTTAATTTGAAAATAATGAGAGATTATGTCTATCTTGTGTCCACGGTCAGTGACCAGGGTAGAAACGACAAGGATAATCGAATACGAACTTAAATGGCTAAGCTAAGCTGAGCTAACGAGAATCCGGCATATAGAAACGTCTCCAATTTTACCAAGATAAGGCTGTTACAAACTTTGTTATTTTCTATTTTCTTGTACGCATGCCAGAGGTCAATCACCTACCCTATGATTTGACACCGTAACAGAGAATATAGGCAATGGTTACCGATACTCGAAGACAGGCAGAAGACGGGGTGGCGTGGAAGCAGCTCTTTAGCTTCGGCACCGGAATTAACAGAACGGACACGATCTTCAGTAATGCAGAATACGACAAACAAAAAAGTAACCAAATAGACACATATATTTAAGATTACAATTTAATACAATAGAGTCAAATATAGAAGCTAATTTATACATATATACACATATATATAGCCTATGCCCATCCGGAATAATGTATCTTTCAAATGGTAAAATATTTTCAAATAGGTTCCATGGTTCCCGAGTTTCCAGTTATTTCCGCAAATAAACAAACAAAACTCGCACTCACTCTGTATACGAGTATATATTTTAACAGACAGTCCACCTAGGATGTCGTTCCAGGTATTCATTTTATTATTATAATTCAGATTTTTTTCTTTGATATGTATTTTGTTAATAAAAATATATATTTTTTAAGTGTTAAAGGAAAAACGAGGCCCGATTTGATTTTCAATGTATAACACGAAAATGAAACATTGTGACGTTATCTGTAGCATGGGATGGGACTAAATTATACACGGCAAACACCGTTTTAAACTGTTTATTTTCGTGACGTTTAGTGTAATTTTTCCATAAGACAAAGGCAAACACTATGTTTGAATATTGAGAAACAAAAGGTATGGAAATTGCTGGCCAGCCTACCATATACTGGCCAGTAGTTTTAGGTCAACACAACGGATACATAGACGCAGGAAGCTTGTCAAACTACCCTCCTACACTTAAATACGCCGCGTAGCTTTCCTGAGCTCGGTTTGCAACACAATGGAACTGTGCTCCAACTTTTTTGGGACAAGTACGTATAAATCACAACATGGTTGGCGGGCTAGCTATAGTCACCTAATCATTGCCCATTAAAATTGGTCTGTTACTTCAAAATATCGCGTAATTAGATGTTCATTAGACAACAAACTACTTGTATTGCTATTTGACAAATACTCAGATAAATTAAGGATTTAAACTTAAATTATTTTGCAATATTTTTTGTGTCAAATAGGCATGGTGTGGAGATAAATTAATAAGTGAAATAACATATTTTAAAGTAGAGATCTTGTT
>DWPT01001604.1:0-18205 GCA_018251895.1 Agathymus mariae mariae
CCTTTTATGCCTTTTTTATGCCCCGTTATGCCACCACACAGAGAATAAGTTTGTTAATCACTTTTTTCCTGCTGGGATTGAATTTGCGCATCCCGCCGAAATGGAATTCGACTTTAACAAAATGGCAGCCCGACGGTAACCGAAACGAATGGCTCATATGCTGAAGTGCATAGGTGATAGATTTTGCTTTTTATTTCTTTATTACAAGGACTTTAATACTCAATGAATGGTCACATCGAAAAGACAACAGTCTACGACATTACATGGGCTCAAAATTCTGATAAGTTTTTATGATGTCACGAACGCCTATTTTTTTTTATATTGTCACCAGTACTCACCTTGTTTATATTGTCATGAATCATGAAGCCATAAATACATTAATATTACAACAGTCACGATTGCACGATGAGGTCGATACAATGTAAATCGTCGTAAATTAAATGTAAAATGAAACTAGACTTCAGAGTTTTATAATAGCGGCTTCTGAAATTATGTGTTGTAGATGGATAAGGCTATAAAAGTTTATGTCAATGTATACAATTAAATTAATTTCATTTTGACCTTAATGTTTTACAACAATTTAAATTAGGTCAGCCTTTTTTGATTCAGTAAAGAATAAATAAATGATCATATGATATAGTCTGTAACTAATATTAATTCCCAGATATATTTATACAATTTGTTTAATTAATAACACATGGAAAATGACACATGTGAATAAATTTTTGAAGGAGATGGATAGTGTGTGTGTGAGAAAGATAAAGTGTGTGTGCGAGAGAGAGAACATTTTTTCTAACTTTAAAAAAATACTGAAAATTGTTTGCAAAGTACTTTCTGTAGTAACATATTTGTTGACCTAAATAGGAATGGACTTTATTTTTTTTTTGTATATATCACATGTTTTATGCGTGTAACAAATATTATCACTTGCTTCAATGAATATATATCATGGGAAACCTGAGTATTCGCAACAATTATTTCAAAAGTGTGTGAAGTCTGAAAATCCGCGCTGTACAAGCCAACAGGATAATCCAACAGCAGCGTAAATCAGAATAGCAATATTTATTTATTTGACAGCTTTGAATATCTATGTAGCAGCAGCAACCCAGAGTGACTTGGAGAAGGGCCCTTTGCGCAAAGAATACACACGTCCTTGCACTCTCACGGGCCTGGTACAGATGCTATTGTCTACTACGCATGCACTGCATGACCTTCGACGTTTTTCAAAGGCAAACACAAAAAACCGATCGAATACGTAATTGACTGGCGGTTTTTGTGTTATCTGTTAAATAAGCAACCGCGAGATGTCTTTAGTCAGCGTTATCTGTGCCTCTCGGGACGAAGGCCGTCTCAACAATAACGGTAATTAGCAACTGTATTGTCGTCGGTTAGCCGCTTTAACGCACTGTGAAAATCGTTTGAGACCATTAGTATTCGAAGGTTAGAGACGGAATTATACGGGCTTTCAATTTCTAAATGACATATTGGTTGCATAAAAAATATGATGCGTTCATTTTGTGTTGTGTTAAAAAATACCCATGTTTAAGATTTACGGCAAGCGGCAAGAACGTACGGCACAGTGACAGCACATGACTTTAAGATGCCCTTTCCGTCCTTGAGTCAAAGCTTTAATCCGCTGTTCGTGGCGCACTCGGCTGCGGAAGGATCTATGCAATTTTTTCTTGGCCAACAACTGGTCAATGATACCTTTTGTGACACTAATGGGTGACGATTGACAACTTAGCCTTAGGTATTCCGCCTGCACCATTGTCTTCTAGGAATCCAAAACAAACGGCAAACGATTTTTTACTGATAAAACCAGTAACATACGAGCATGCAGTCCTTCTGGTGTTAAGAAACAACTGTAAGTCGTGGTTAACTATAAATAATCTCAATTAGAACTAGAGTTATTTGATATCGGTCATAAGTACATAATTACTCTTGAAGACTAAGATGGAAAATCTGTTTTATAGTTAAACTAGTATAAAGATAAACAACTACCATTACTTCTGTGGTTATAGCCGTCGAATAAATTATTTTTCTTTATTTTCCTTTTTTGTTTTTTTCTCATTGTCTTTATTTCTTATCTTTCGTTTTCTTCTTTCTCAACGTCAATTCAACACCGAAGCAAGATTCTTTAGAGCCGATTGTTACACGGTAGATACTCCAACAATGACCGAAATACTATTATGATTTAATAAGCTTAACGTATTATTTTGGCTCCATTGTTTGCTAAGGTAGTTAACAAAATGAACACTTCATTTAAATTTCTTTTGTTTACCAAAATACATTGATATTATCAGGAACCGCAACATCTTTCGCGTAAATGTTATATTCCACAATATTAAGATTAGAATTTTCAAAACGCCTTGAGATCTTAAAAAAACCCCACTGTGGAAAAATTCAAGTTTCTGCAGCCAGCTGTTTAAATGGAAACTTTGACATGCGCATAACGAAATGTAAGGTTGTTTCAAAAAACTTTTTAACAAATTTTATGGTAGATATCTTGTGTATTTGCAGAATTATAATAAATTGAGAAGTAAAGGCGAATCAGATTAAATTCTTCCTAAATGGGGTTCTTCTTAAAACAATTCAAACGCACGATTATTTCTCGATTTTGCCATACCAGTTATAAGTTGCAGATAAAATGTAATAGAAAAGCTATCGATCTATTCCGAGCACTTAAACGTAAAAATTATTGTAATGTAAAAATTTTAACAACCTCTCTATGCTGAATGGGCTTAATCTGGCATGTGCGGTATACCACTTCGTATAAAGCTAAAAATGGAAACTATCAGTTTCCATTTATACGTGTTATAAAAACGATTCAGTTATAACGTGGCTTGAAAATCTGTGTTCTTATTATGAAACAATTTACAATTTTAGGAAAATATAAAGATCATCGTCGTACATACATTACGTGTTCTGTTTTATGTACAACCCTACAACAGTTAATTAACAACTTGGAAGAGCTTCAAACAATCGATAATCTTGAATACTTTGTTGCGTGTTCACTGCAAGAGGCAGCTGTGTCCCCGTTCCACAAGTAAACAATCGTAAAATACGCACATAAGTGTAACGAAATGTCGCACGCGTTTATATTATTATTTCGCTAACGGGCATGTTAATTATTTTCCACAACTCACTATTACCATGCGACGTACATACTGTTGCAACGTTGTACATTTTTGGACAATTATAAAAGTTTATATATTTATATAAACCTAGTTAGGTAAATGATTACATTTATCAATATTTCACTGTAGCGATCGGAATACTCATGTAAGACTTCACTGGCCACCAAGACTAGAACGAGTCAGTCACAATATCATCTGGTAGTTGTCTGTCCCGTGCCACGGTCGAGAATCGTACTGGTGACTATCGGCTCGGTAATCGGGGCCACTCTTAACGATGTTCCGGATCGTCATATTATACAATCCACACGCATACCTTTAAATTAATTTCGTCATTTTTTTTCCACGTGAAACAAATTTATAAGTGACATTAAGATCTCAATTTGACGTTTCCTCAGTCTTAAATGACAGATCGTATTGCTGGGGCTCGACTGAACGCCGAATATTATTTTACGCTGCAATATAGAATCATCTCTGAACAACCGCCACTCACTTGGTGAGATGCCCCATGTTTTACACCCTAAACATGTGTCGCGCACGATTTATTATTTAATATAAGAAAAACCGGAATTGTACTTTTGGGGATGTTGCGTGTACGTGACTTATAATTTTGCGGAGTCCCTGCTAAGTATTAGAAGCAGTGCATGGCCAAGGAGAGAATTTCATATAAGGCTACAAATATGATAGAACTATTAAAATCAGGATCAACGAATGATTTTGTTTTAAAAAGAAAGATTTAAAACGAGATATTTTTATAAGTAATAATTATTGTTATCTTCAACCCTTGACTTTTCAATTGTCACATGAGAGAGATAATCGATATTTTTCATTCAAATACAAAGACAACTTAACCCGCACAATTTATTATCGTATAATTTTATTAATCGTTATCATTCCACGGCAGTATGAAGGAAGAACTACACAGATATCATCAAATTATAGATCTGTAGCTTATATACGTATATTCAACCAATATATATAAGTATGTCAAGTGAACGCGCTCATATTGTGTTTATTTTTAGCTAATTTTGCCCAATATTATCGGCAGAGCGGAAGCTATTCGTCGGCATGCTGAACAAGAAGCTATCGGAGAACGACGTGAGGGCGCTGTTCTCCGGACACGGCACCATCGAAGAGTGCACGGTGTTGCGGGATGCGCAAGGGCAGAGCAAGGGCTGCGCATTCGTCACATTCGTCTCGAAGCAAGCTGCCATCGCTGCTATAAAGGTAATCTACTTGTTTCCGAAACGCTCATAATCATACGATTTGCATCAATCGTAGGCAGTCGACTTCGGTAAGTAACTAAGGTGCAGGCGAGAATTCGTTGGAGCCACTTGGTGCATGATGGTCACGGTCTTGTTTTGGAAGACACGTTAGTTTACCGGATATAATTGTTTGGAACCAATCCGTAACCTTTATAGGAGGCTTTTAAATCAACATTATTTTCAGCTGTTTCCTCACACAGCCCTGATACAGTTAAGTTTTAAAACTATAATTCCTGGAGACATTGTTATACGAACGTCTTATGAAAACTATAAGTACTACATTATCCATTTAACTTTCTATATTGGGTATTTGCACTTGGCAAAACTTAAAGTCTAAATCTAAGATTAACAACCGAAATACCCAAATAACAACCTGTCAAAAAATACAGCCTGTATTTTTTATATATAATATACAATGCTTTGCTCGTGATATCAGTACACTTCATATCGAGAAAACCAAAAGTTACACAATTAGTACATGAAAAATGATGTAAAATAAAAATGAAATATGTATGCTTTATGTAATGTAATCTAACCAAACGGAAAAAAAAATTCCAGGCGCTACACCACAGTCAGACGATGGAAGGATGCTCAGCGCCCCTTGTAGTCAAATTCGCTGACACACAGAAGGAAAAGGAGCAGAAGAAAATGCAGGCTATGCAGGCAAGCCTCTGGGGCCTGACATCGCCGGCAGTGACGCCCACCGCATACCTCGCCTCGGAGGCCGCTCTTTCGCCAGCGACGCAGCTGCAACTCCTGCAGCAGTTACAAGCAGTCGGACTGCAACAGCAACTGCTCCAAGGGCAGGGGTCTACATTGTTGCAAGGTAAGCAGATGTTTCTATACTTGATTATATTACTAAATCGATTATGTTTACAATAAACAACGAGGGACTGTCAATATAAAAGTTTTTCCATCAATCGCGTTTCGCAGTATTGTGGAGGCTCTACGCCCCTTCGATAACGAGAAATGATCCGTAGCGCTAATGGGTTGGAATCATCTCGTTATAACAAAGCAAAATGAAATTTAGTATTTTATTAAAACTCAACTTTTATAAGTAGGTACACACCCAACATCTTCATATTAGGATTTATATTACATCATTACCACCTATAATTGTCCCACTGATGGGAGCGGGTCTTCACTCACAATGAGAAGATGTTAATGCCATAGTCGGCCACGTTGGCCAAGTATCAATTAGCAAATTAGGTTCGATATAATTTACAAGAAACCACACATGCTAATTTGTTCATAAACTAAATTGGTTGAAGGAGTTAACATATTTTGAGTTACTTGTGAGTGAAGTAGTAAGTATTAGTAGATATAAATAACCTACGTACGGATCAGCACAAAATAATGTACCTGTCTATTTCTAACACTAAAATTTGAATTATGTAATTTTGAACACAAGGAAACAAAATCAATATTATTATGTACAATAAAACACCGTTAAACTGTGAATCATACTTGCGAGGGGCTACGCAACGGTTCCCTTACTGTACATACATCCAGGAGTATTATCAGTTTTATGTTAAAACTTCATGAATATACATTTTCATAAATGTTGGCGAGGACCAACATATAAATACGGTATTTTTCAAAATATTTAACTTCTTAGTTTCTAAGATAAAAAGGTAATTTTAATGGAACTCTGAGAGACAGGTGAAACTATATCATAAAATGAATAAAATTTTGATTGACAACTAGTCCAAGTTATAGCGGCTATTTAAATATATACCTCATATGCATTGTCTACTTTCTAATCTTTAATATTAAATCTTTAATTAAATTAGTATATTGTTAAAATTTTTTTGGTGTAGTTTGTATTCATATCTGGGTGAATTTCCAATTGAAACTCACAAAGATGGAAGTTTTATTATTCCTTACAAGCGTGCGTCAGTCTTTGAAACGCGCTCAATGACGCCACTCTCGCTCGAAACACCGAAAAACAATTCCGCTAATTTACGTACGGCTCCTAATTGGAAACAAAATTACGACTAATTACGTATTCAGGTAGAGGATGTCTTTTAATTATTCCTATTTAAAATGCCATTGCTTTTCGTTGGGATTCCTTTACATAGCTCGCGGGAGGACGTTTGATTAATAAATGTGTTATCTGTGGTCCGGCCGTATATTTGTAAGCTGTTGTAACAATACTAGTGTGTATAGTATGTATATGTTTTGTATAAGCTGTATGTTGCTAAATGCTTCTTATTTTTTTGTCCCTTTTAGTGAATTTAATTTAGCCTCGGTGTATTCTTAACACCGTCGTTATAATCGATTTTTACATTAGCATTAATTGATTTCACTATTTTTATTGTAATTTCTTTATATGTCGCTACCCCCTTTTTGTTTTAACCCTTTTTTGTTTAATTTGCATTATCTGATGTCCTCATAGGTGTTAACTATCAGGAAATCGGTTTCAATGGCGCAGGCCTTAGCGGGGGCGCCGTGAGTGGCATGACCGGGGTGGGTAACATCGGTGGGGGTGCGGCGGACCAGCTGCAAGGCTTGCTAGCGCCGGTCTCCGTCCAAAACTTGGCTGCGTTAGCCGCTATGACCCAACCTGTCGTGACCCAAGCGGCTCCCATAGCTCCCGCTGCGGCACCTCAACCGGCCGCTCCTCAATTGTGTAAGTATCCAATAGATTGTGCAATAAATAGATTTTTGTTATGCAAGCAACAATGTAAATTTCTTTAGTTTAAAACCTATTGTGATTTCCTCGGTTAATGAGGATAGGGTAAAAACGCTATTCGTTATTTATTGTCATATTTTATTTAAGAATTTAAAGGATCTTGGTCTCATGTGACTTTGGCTTTTGGTCATTGTCACAAAATACGCTTTAAAACAATTGTCAAGCTTGTAAATGTCAAGTACTCTCTATAAATATACTTTCTGTCTTTCTTGCCTCTTTTCATTTCCTAGCCGATAACGCATCAGTGATACCTTTGGTCTTGCTGACGCCCATGGGCGACGATGACCACTTGCCATCAGGTGGCTCGTCCACCCGTTTGTCGGATATTACCTTAAAAAAAAAACTCATAAATCGCTAAGACTAACATTACAAAATCACAGCGAATAAATGTTTGATGTGGAATTTCTCGCGTTGTATTCCTAATGAGATCAAGATTATTTACCATTTAAGAAAAAATGAAAGCCCTTGTTGAATCTGTGAAAATATCCAGGGCGACACGAGTGCTTGGGTGCCCACCTTAATTGACGTTTTTTGCGCACCACCGCCGTCCCTTTCCCAAATTTTACCTCCGTAAGACAATTAAGGCTCTATAAATTCCGTCCTAATTGCTTTACCTGTCCAAATCTCTAATTGGAATGTGGCCACGTAGCTTACACGGCAACCATGGTGGTGCCGTAATGACCTTTTTTGTCCCCGATTTTCCCATTTCTCGTGATAAGTGGCAACTGCTACCCGGGATGTCGATGTTATGTCCAACCTGAAATCAAGTATACTTCGCTCCAGACGTCGAGTATAAACATCATAAGTGGAATGACGACAAAATTGATTCATTAGTCGATCTGTTCTCGTCGCTTGCTGGATACATTATTGTTCAAGGACTATCATCACAGTGCCGAAGTATGTGGCACCAACTATTATTCACATACAGGAGAATGTATGGGCACTTTGTCTGTTTAGAGATTTTTTATATACTTATAAGCATACTTATTAAGTAACGTAACGTAAGTATGACATTTATTTGTCAACAAAACGGTCGTGTCTATTGACCGTAATACTAACTTCAATAAACCCATGCATTAGTTTTTACGAAGTAAAGAGTTTTTGTCCACAAACTTTCCTATTTCAGGTTGGACTTTTTTACGTTATTGAGAGACTTAAAACGGTTAATTAACGATGAAACTTTTTCACACTTCAGGTCTTCTCGGGAAGACTAACATCACAGGTAAAAAAGTCGAAAGTGTGTGTTTTCATGGAATGACTTATCTCTGTTGGTTTCTTAGATAAATGTAATAAATGAGACTGCACTTGATATTATTATTAACTATTTTATCTACTATTGCAAGCTTAAGAATATCGAACAAAGTAAAGAAAAATAAATTTCATAAAATCAGCTTCATCACCTCATTTATTACGACATTCTAAGGAAGCTTGGTTTGATCTGTGCGGTATTGCATCGAATGTAGATCTCTGACGTTGCTTGACTAGGCTTTGTAAAGGCTCAATAAGTAATTTAGGCCGAATGCTAATGTTTAACTTTTTTTTCATAATCTGTGATATTACGTTAAGTGTTTTTTTTTTAATCTTTCAATCGATTTTGGCGCGAATCGCTTGCTTATTTTATTTTTAAAAGATTTTTTGGCGGTTAATATTGTTATGTTAATAGAATAATTTATAACTTACCTACACATCATTGTAAATAAATTTTTATAGAGTATTTTGTAATGTAATATCTTTGCATGGATAATTAATTTGCTTTCTCTGAACGTTAAACGTTAACCACT
The DNA here is from genome assembly GCA_018251895.1 of Agathymus mariae mariae. Taxonomy (NCBI): domain Eukaryota; kingdom Metazoa; phylum Arthropoda; class Insecta; order Lepidoptera; family Hesperiidae; genus Agathymus; species Agathymus mariae. Next base: position 8,876 of record DWPT01001604.1, read on the forward strand.
AACTACAGGTTATATAACATTAATAAAGATAAACTCTAGTGAGTTTCAAATAATTTTATCTTACTCGTTAAAATATAAATAAATTTCAATAAGCATAATATAGTTTCCTCCGTACCATTTTAATTAAAATTATTTGAAATATCTAACACACCAATCGAATATCAAAATGAATTAAGCTTTATTATTAAAATATTTACGTTAATTTATCATAATAACAATATACGAGGAAAATGGACTTCCAGTTTTTAGAATACGAATAACCGTTACTAGTACTGGCCAATATTTTGATTAGGTATTCATTTTAATGTGTCAGTGACGTAAGCCGTAAACATAAGGAAATACCTTGAACAGTTAACTGAGGTTAATAAATACCCATATATTTAACATAACAAAACGAAAATATATTTATGTAATGTTGCATAACTTAATAAAATTAAAAAAAAACGTAGCTGTTAAAAGATTTTATACCAGTGTTACCAGTCTTATTGAAATGAAGTATTGTGAAATCTGGTACTAATTTAATACTCCTATCTTACATCTTAGACTTCATCACTACTTACCATCAAGTGGGATTGTTGTCAAGTATTAAACTATTTTAATTAAAAAAAAAGCTCCTATTTTCATTAAATCAATCAATCGTTTTCAATAGCTTAAAATGTTACGATTACATATCATTGTATTCGCTTATGTTTAAATACGCTTGCGTGAATCTAAAACGATTAATTTTAAGACAATTAGTCATTAATCTGCTCGAACGTTATGCCATTACATAATATAAATAACGCGAACCCTTCGGTGCATAGCCTAGGAAGATTTAGGTATTAAAAGAAGTTGCCTTTGTTTTTTTTTTCTGTCTATGGTAAATGTAATAATATAAAATGTTACATGTTAAATTATGTTCATTTAACACGTGTTCTGTTCTTGCATGAGTGAGTGCTAAAACTAAATAATTATTGTTGTTTTATATCATCGTGTGTGTCATGCTGTGCTGATTATTCAGTTGTTGAATTATATTGTGTTATTGTACTCTGTTGCGCGGATGTCGGTATGTGTTGTATGTACTAATAAATATCGAATGTCTTAATGGCATGAATGAGTAAGCGGTAATATAATTTTCTCTCCTTACGAACGAACACCGTCTTGGAAATATCAATTACACTCGTGTTTTATATAACATACAAATATATCAAAAACAACGAGAATTTTCATCTGTATCGAATATCTGAGGTATTAATTAACGTTTGGACAAAATCTACGACATAGATACCTACTTACTTGTTTATAATTATTAATACCCACTGCGGTAAGAAGACGCTATATTTTGTTACTCATAACGTTTTTCTTAATCTTATTTCTTTCCCAGTCTCAATTATTTATCTTTAATGTTACATGTTTAATGTTAATGTTTAGTCCTTAGGTTCGATATTTTTAAAATACTTACTAAATTTTTTATCGTTTTTAAATTAGGTGTATGAGATAATTGAGACATTTTAATTATCTAGATCCGACTAACATGATCAAAACTTTACTCCTGAAATTAAATACATAATACCTACCTACCTTAAATCGACGTACCTCAAAGTTAAATAAAACAATTTATTCATCTTATAAAAGAAACAAAAACACAACGTACCTTATCCCGAATAAAATTCGGTGAATAAAAATGGGTTCTACATAGTAGATGGGCATTATATAGTAGTTACTCGTGTTAGTATAACTTCTTTACGATCGCAGTTCACCCGTACAAAGGATTTCTCGCATTCAAAGGGACTCGAAAGGCAAATTTCCCTAATTCGGATTGACACGTGTCTGGATGCCACTTTTATTCCTTTAAGTCTCCCCTTTTACGAATACGGTTCTATTATGAGTAGTATAAAGTTGTCGTAAAGGAAATCAGAAAATACTCTCGTTGCCCTTCACTTGTAATAAACGTGACCGATAATTTTATGATAGAGTAAATTTTTGTAATTGGAACATTTGTTGAACCAGACGACATGTTAATACTACATGAAGTGTTTATAACTTGGCTAGTTTCGATCGATCTAAATAAAAACCTACGACCTTTTTTTACTTTGTACCCCTGACTACTCGATGAAATGGACTTAATAATGGAAGTCCGTTGAAGGACCGTTAGTTTGAAACAAAGCTACAGAGTAAATAACTCCGTGCAGGTAATACACAACCATGATGGTCCTATTGTAGGAGGCAACTACTGAAGTTACGTACTTGAAGTTAACAAAGTCTATATTATAAATAAATAAATTTAAATCATGTGAACGGTTCCACAAAATATCTCAAGTGAAAATTGCTTCTATGTAAAATATCGGGAATAAACACGGAATAACAGAATTTAAATTTTCATATTACATTTATTTCATGTTAATCTGAATTTAGTGGAATATAAGAGATTTATTTTCACCAAAGAAACATTAATTTTGTTATCATTTCAATCAGTATGCTGATTATACGAACCGTTGATTATACGAACTACTATATAAAAACTAATACATACCTAATTACCGTCGTTCTAGGTGTGCCACAAATGTGACAATGTTATAAGAGAGATTTCTCGCTCACCTAGGACGTTGGGTTAGCTATTCTGTGTATGCAACCTGGCCACACTTGCAGGGTCCACCGCCGAGCCGCTCAACTCGGCGTATGCGGCGCAGTTCGGCACATTTGCCGCCGCGCCGCTCGGCTCGGTGCTAGGTTCGGCGGCGGCGGCTGCGGCGGGAAAGCAAGTCGAAGGTACAATAATTGTTCATTTACCAGATTACACCTGGTTTGCCTAACCTGACAGAAATCTGCCGACGCTCTTTGGGCTGATTCCACCCGACCGTTATCAAAGCGACAGCTGGTGTACAAGAAATCGGTTTTTGCAAGCGCCGTTATCCCCGGAAAATAACAGGGTTATAAAAGTTGGGGTTAATACTATATATATTTTGTAGGTTTGATTAGAATGATAGATGTGCCTACTGAGACATTGCCACTGCTCTCGTAATCTATTCAACAATTTATTTTATGAGTAGCTGTTCATCTATGATCAGCTTTACCAGGACCTGACTTGACTTACTTTATTGATTGAACTCGTATGCCTCTTTAATGAAATTTCAATTTCTTGATGTATATTTGCAGGTCCAGAAGGCGGTAACCTATTCATCTATCATCTCCCGCAGGAGTTCACAGACACAGACCTCGCCTCTACTTTCCTGCCTTTTGGCCATGTCATATCCGCCAAAGTGTTCATAGACAAACAGACGAACCTCTCAAAGTGCTTTGGTTTCGTCTCCTACGACAACGCCGCTTCTGCGCAGGCGGCCATACAAGCCATGAACGGCTTCCAAATAGGTACAAAGAGACTCAAAGTTCAACTAAAACGATCCAAAGAACTATCGAGACCGTACTAGAATATTCCAGAACTCGTTCCTAGTGAGAAACATAAAAAAGAAGAAATTTAAAAAGGAAATCTATCGCAGAGGTTGTAAGTTTTTGAACGTTTGTTGTGATGTACCCGGTGCACATGAACTGATGGTAGTTCGTAAGGTTCGTTCGAATTTCGAATACGCGAGTCCACGTGCACAGTTGTTATCTAATAAGAATAAAGTTAAGGTTTGTGTCAAAGGATTTATCGTTTCCAAAGTATTCCCCAAATTTGTTTATTTACTTACTATATTATAATAATTATCATATTATTACTGCTATTTTTATTTTATAAACGATAAGGTTTAGTCACGTTAAGCATAAGTTTGATGCGTTGGCGACCGTCGCGATTATTGAACGCCAAAGAGCTGGTACTAAGAATATTTCCGTTTCCGAACTGAATGTTTGATCGCGTCGTTTTGTGTCATATAATTATATTATAAAATATAAGAGAGATATTTTTCGTCACCCGAAGCTTACCGTATGCAACAGATTTACCATAAGTATTGCAGTTAGGTTTAGTGCGTTGGGACGTTTTGTGTTGTTACAACTTGTTCAATATATGTTACCACTTGTTTAAGTGATGTGGCCATTGTCAGTAACAGTTTTAGTCTTTTTTGTTTAAAATTTTAAGATTTTAGAATAACGAAATGATCTCAAAGTGATCAGTGTATTTATTGTTTTCTCTCACTTGTTCTCAGTTTCGTACTTAAATGTCGCAAAATTATTTTTAACACCATTCAATATTGTACAAAACGTTATGTGGTGTCAATTTTTTTCTTATACACATTAGAAAACTCTTAATATTCTATGTAATCAATGTAAATCATTTTATAAAATTTCAAAGACTAACAAATTTACCTTGTATTATTCACTAAAACAATTCAATAACTACTTAATTTTATATATAGATATATCACTCAAGCTAGGCATTGAATCCGTCGATGTCAGCAAATTGACCGATTCTGCGGGTAGTCTAATATTTTATTTTAAATAAAACTGCTCAAATAGTGGTGTCATACTGACAATGATAGCCTAGGCTGTATTTTTGTTGTTTATTCGGCTGCCTAAATAATGTTTTAATAAGCTGCTTCGTTGAAGCTACATCTTAATTGCTTTTGTGTTAGTTTTTAATTATTCCGGTTCTCTGAATATATTTCTACCATTATTTCACCTATACGAGCGATACAAATTATTAATTAACATAACAGTTACTTTTACTTAAGTTAGTTGAATATTTCATTACTAAATTGTAATCTCTGACCTATTGATCACATTACAAAGTACCAAAGCGCCAATGAATAAATAAAAATCTACAGCCTTGAACAATGTTGCATCCGTTAGAAATATAATTTCCTTTACGTTACCTAATTATATCGATAATGAACATCGACTCCTTAGTCAAATATTTTTGTTAGGTTAAGTATTTAATTATAGACGTTTGTGTAAGTTGGACATTCATTGTTAAGTATATAAATTGTTTTCTTTTTTTTTCTGTACTTTTAAGTACCCCTTCGTTACATTTTCTCCCATAAACTTTGGCACTTGGTCGTATCCTCAAATATATTTTTTGTTTAAATGGCCAACTTTAACATTGTAGCTTTTTTAATTTGGCTATATGAACAAATTTCAAATTTTGAATGTCGTTGGTCACCTACTTTTCGTAGTTGTCTTTTTAAAATATAAAATTACATAATTAAGTAATAATATATTTTTATTTTAGCTTCGTATTATTTAAAAAAAAAGCTCAATTGGTAATATCACTGGTACTCCATAACCCGTTTGTGTCCCACCATAAACTACCGACCTCTTTTTGACGGCGTCCAACCTGTCCCTGACATGCGGGGGTTGATTATTATTACAATTATTACATTCAATGTAATAATTAAGTCTGTCAGTGAGAATGACCAATATATATTCTTATACATTTTCGGTTAAAATTATGTAACTCGTTCTATTCTTCGTGTTAAAGAACTGATATAGACGTCATTTTAACTTAATTTAGTTGAGTATTATATTGTATTTAAAGAGTTTTTCGAGATGGGCTTATTGTTTTAGGTTAATTTAGTCAAGATTTTGATGTCTGAGGAAAGACAATATCTAGACTGAATAAGTTTCCTGTCGTAGATTAAACAACTGAGTTGTACCTTCAGTTTGTTATTGTCTTGTCACTAATTCCTTGCGGTAATAATGGTACGCGCTGGTCCACTGGAGACTCGTGTCACTCGACCACAATTGTCACGTTATTCAAAATTGTTCGAAACCGGTTAAATCACGGCAAGATGTTTATTCGTCGCAGGCCATTATTATGAATACGCTAAGCCCTTAAGAGAATCCCTTAATCATTCTTCTATTCTATTACTTTGTTAAATTTTTATCAATTATTACAAAAGGGGATGTAATATATTTCATATTGTTCGGAGTAGTTCTGCCTGTTCTGTGTATGTACGTTTATATCTAAATATTTTGAAATCATTTATTTTTATGTTATCATTAAAAGCGCACAACAAACTATAGATTACACACTATAGATAATATTCGTATCTATTTCTCTTATCTTTATTTCTATTTGATGTGTAAGCAAAGTTAAAGAACCGACAGAACCTACCTATATCTAAAGAACAAAAATGTCATGTACAGAATCTCTTTTTTTTTTATTCGAAAAACGAACAACTCCAAGCTGGCAATTCTATTTCGAACAAAATCCTGGACACGACAACTTTGAACAGTCTGTTTATAGGTGTGATCTAGATAAAAAAATGAGAATATAATATATAAATTAAGAGGATTTTCTACCTACTTATAGTTTCTCTATACTGTACAGTTGAGAGAACTCGTTATTGTTGTTGTAACATTAAATGCGCCTTTCCTTCTGACGTAGGTAATAGCTGGCTTTTAAACTGAATTCGAATGTACAGTTTGAAAATGTATTTTTTTTTCCTTCGAGAAGAATTTCAATACAGATTTTAACAACAAGGTATATCTAGAGTTTGTACAACTCTAGGTGTACCTTCTGTGTATTTAAGTAGGTAAGTTTTAGCAGATGCACCGCGAGATGTATTTGAGGTACCAAGAATTAAAAATAATTTAAACACATCCGATAAGATCTATAATGAGACAGATGATTTTCATTTGTTGGATTAACTACAAAAAAACAATATTTAAAAACGATATTCCGTACAGTAAATCAAAAATAATAACGCTCTTAACATCAAGATCTGCCTCGTTTATAGATCTAAGTGATTTAAATTGAAAATAAAAAGTTGACATATTAAATAGCTCTCACTAACTAACTAATCGTGACTCCTTGCATTGTCAAAACTGTACTTCGAAATACGATACCGCAGCGACGAACGCTAAAAACGCTAGTTAGTGACTTGTGTTTTCGCCAGATATAGCTTCTCAAGTTAGTTTAGGAATAGCATGCTTGCCGAGACTGGTAGGTATCCTCTATATCACGAATCTACTTTTGTTAGTAAGTTTTATGAAAAACTTTCTATGCGTCTATATCTCGCAACTAACCTACAATTACCTTACAAAAAAGGCACATTTATACGGTTTACCGTATCCGTCATCTATCTAGCTATATTATAATGAATGTAGAAATACCTGTTGTCTTGGTAAGGATGCTATGCCTTCAGCAATTAGCAAAACTGTATAACTTGCGTTATTGTATACCTTCGTAACGCAGTGATACGTCAGTTTAAGTACAAATTCAAACCGTCGACGCTAGCGACGTCCGAGCGCAACTCGAACTTGCAAACAAAGACGTATTCCGAAACGTTATATACTTTGCTGATGTCTCGTTGCGAAGGTACGACAACTAAATGATATAAATATATTTTTAAAAGCCTTTATTATTTGAATTTCATTAAGTAAAAAAGTTATTCGAAAGAATTATATATTAAAAAACAAAAGTCACAGTACCTACATAACCAGCATATCCTACAGACGCAAAATTTATTTTTACACTATTTCGAAGCACCATATTTAGTAGATTATACAATTGGTATAAAAATTAATAAATGGAACTGTTTTATACAACACCCGTTTTGTTGATATGAATGTAAATAAATGTCAAGTTAAGATTTCTGTGTATTGATTTCTTCTACCCCCTTGCAGTGTACTTAGTTCCTCATATTATATACAGAACTCAATAATAACCACTGAACTGGTTTACATTTTAAAATATCTTGTTCAAAAAACTCAAATTTCTAATATGCTAATTACTGCATGGTGGCATAGACACGCAAATATAACACCCATGACCCGAGAAAAAACATCTGTCACGTAAATGACTGCCCCGCCCGGATATCGAACCCAGGACCCCTCGTTCGGCAGGCAGGGTCACTACTGTGCTGTCTGCGTACCCATAGATACCGAGTTTGAGCAGATCATCGATGTGCAGCAGCAATAGAGTGGCGACAGAGCGGAACCCTGAGGAATTCCGGCGTTTGTAGCTGTTTGTAGCTAGCGTTCTTCTCGAGGATCTCGCCTCATAAGCGAGTGGCATACGCTAGTCCCGTCCCCGGTCGGCCGGCTTCGGTGAGATAGTTTTGATGTAGGTATGTCATTGTCGCAAATTCAATATACGCTTCATAATCTTACAGTATGGAGATAATTGACTTGGGTCGACTATTATTAGGGGATTATTACAAGACGGCCTTTACTGGGTACGGATCGCACGTTGGCAAGCTTTCAAGATTTGGGCACTATCCCAAACTTGATAGGGATGCGGAACAAACGTGCCAGCACAGGAGACAACTCGGGTGCACACGCCTTTAGTACGATAACAGGAATTTCATCAGGACCACTAGGTTTTTTCACGTCTAGACAATTACACGGTCTAGAAAACCTTGAAAATCTCGGACACAGAATTGTAGTATTTTTATGTTAATGAAATCTATCTATATTGGAATCATCTAGACGCGTATTTTAGGCAAATAGAGACGCGAATAAGTTCAGTTTTCTCTTTAGTCGTATGACCCAGAGAGCAACCTGGGTTTACCGGTGGAGGCAGTGTGAGCCGACAAAAGTTAGTCTCAACTGCTGTGGCAACGGGCCAAAAAATGTTACTGCTAGACGGTTCGTCAGTGTTACGCCAATATATTTGATCCGGTTAAGTGATCATCTGTAATGTATTTTTATAAGTCTTGGCGGTGAGCTTAAAGATTTTCTTTTTTGAACTAATATCCGGAACTTGGCGGTGAACGGTGCGAACTTTGCGCCTGAGCGCATTCGACGTTAAACCAAACAGAGCTTGACCACCGAAAGGGACGGCAGAAAAGGGATATCGCTAACATTTATACTTGACCGCCATACATCGTTAACGGTATATATATAAAATAAAACACAAAAATAACACACACCATTTATTGTTAACCTACTCAACATCCGTCTTCTCTACTTCACCAGGGACTTCTTCTGCCTCAGCTTTTTCACTCTTTTTCCCTGTCGAAGTCTGAGGCACCAACATATTTAACTTGGTAGTTTTTATCAAGCCGTTCTCATCTGCTAGAGGCAGTATGTCGCAGATGAGTGGCGACTCGACACCCAAGATGTAGAAGCACGTTCTCGGCTCCAGAAGGTACAACGTAACCTGTGCGGGGCTGGAGGAATTCTCCAGACACTTTAACTTCACTTCAGTTTGTCTGGGCTTCCCAGTTTTGTCGCAGACCTCTCCGTTTGAGTAGAAGTGTGAAACTGACGTGCGCTGATCTGGATACCAAAATGGATTGTTAGTGGGTGCAGCAGCCATTCATATTATTTATTTTGTAAAACTAACAACAATAAGACTGGGCTAAGCGTTCTGTGGACCAATTGTGTGTGGGTGGGTGTGTGTGTGAGTGTGCGAGTGTGTGGGTGTGTGTGTGTGTGTGTGTGTGTGTGCGTGTGGGCGTGTGGGTGTGT
>DWPT01001605.1:0-18200 GCA_018251895.1 Agathymus mariae mariae
GCACGGATTGCAATGAGACAAACTTTAAGTATGACGCTTACTGCAATAAATTAGTGAAAACCAGATGAGATTGGTCAAGCCATTTCTGAGATAACAGCGAACAAACGCACAGTCAAATAGACAAAAATTCTATCAACTACAGTTTTGGGTTGTATTGCATCAATAAAGGCGCGTAATAATGTGTTTTCTCATATATCATTCATGTACAGAAAGCGATCAGTTAGAATATTATTATTAGTATAGCTAGGTATATAGATAACATTGTCGCACGTCATTAAATAATCAGCGGTGATTTTAATGAGAATCACTGTGCAGAACTGTCTCGGCCTTAACTGTCAGTTGAATCACATTTTTTCACAATCTAATAACATTTAAATCAATAGTTCCAAGTGACATAATGTCCGATGAGCAATTCTCTACCGGCTCAAGATAATTATAATTGAGGTTAACTTAATTGATTTTATGTCACGATAACCACGCCTTAACGCCTGTTTCCTGTACACCCGATCGATTTAAATTCACCGACCATTGTTGTACGTCGGTTCATGCCTTGGCTCGAGTGACATTGGGGGATCGCGTGATAATCCTGCCATTTATCCCTTCGACTCAGACCAAAGGGCAACACAATTAGTAATTGAATACATTTTATAGGTCTATAAGGCATTAATTGAAAATGTTACCGTTAGAACGTCATCGGTTACTCGTAGGAGAAATATTGTACTTTGTAGGACATTTCACTTAAGATATATTTATACAAAGAAGTTCTATTTCTTCTATGAAGAATATTGTGTTTCAGTCCGAAGACAGTACTCCTAGACGCCCGCATGTTAAAAAGCCAATCTCTTGGATCTCCCTAAGGGAAAGTATCTTGGGAGTATTCGTAAGTATATCTATCATTTCAATGGGGTGTCACGATGCATAGTGTATTTGTTCGGAGGGCATATCCATATCTGTGTTGTGTACGTGGTTCATTGAATGTGAGGAGACGCAACTCGAGGGAGCCTCTTGTAGTATTACAGGTTGATTGGTCCTTTATTTCATTACCATTCATTGTAACGTAAAAAAAACAGCTTTGTCCCACTACTGATACAATGGACCGTAAAGAGCGCAACGGGTCAAGTGCAGTTGAGTTATTTGTCGCCTTCGTCTTGTTACTGTTCGGTAAATATTCGTTTGTTAAAGTATTATTAAGTAGTTAGTAAATCATCACTTTTGGTAAAGAATAACATAACAACACTATTTATTATTATACAATATTATATAATTATGTTGATTTTTTTAAATAAAATTACCGAATATTAAATTGATTTCTTCGCTACGATCGTTATTATGGTAACCAATTTAATCCTCTTAACCTCGTCATGTGCTTAAATCGTGCAGAAAAAATGAGTTTATAGTTTTTCGTAGGTAAAGTAAATTAGTGAAGTAGAATGTATTATGACTTTTATATTAATACGATTAGAATACAATTTTTATCGTGAATTTAAGTAATATTTACAGTGAAATTTGTTCAACTTTTTGCGCGTCGTGTTTGCCTCAACCACCTTCATCGTCATATTGCTATCAACACGCAATCAGCAATGATTTTGATTTGTGTCTGTGATGAGGTGGAACACAAAATCGCGATTTTCGGATTTATTTTTAACTGGCCTTGCAAACTGGCCGAAAGTAAAAAAGAAAGTAAAATATATTTATTCCGTCAAGATTAATATCGACACGACCGTGTTGCAGTAATAACCTTGATGCGTTTAAAAGTAACTTTATTATGTCCTTATAATAAAACTATAACAGAATTTGTACATGAAATATTTTTTTAAAAATTTAATGTACACTTTGTTAACAATCCCGGAACCCTACAATATTAAGACATTGCGTCATTTCCCGAAAACGAACAACTTTCGTGCGGCTAAGTTTTAATAAGCTATTTAAGTTTATGATTTACAAATCCAACCCTTTCAATTAGTGTAATATTTTACATGAACACGAACTCGGTCTGACAATTGTTGGGTCTTAATTGTGTTGCGTATGGTGATTTGTAAATTACGAACTGCGTAATTATAGTATTATATGTTCTACGAGAGTCACAGAACATGAAGGTCATCTAGGTTAGAATGCGGCTTGGCAGGTCATGTTGGCTTTACACAGATATAACATTTTATATTAGTCTAGCGTTATTAATAATTAATGTTATTAATCGTTCATATTATTTTACATGTAAGTGTATCTAGCATGATTTTGAAATATTTACTTAGTGAAATGTGTTATAAAGAAATATTAAAGAAAATTCACCTGGGAACAATGCGCATGCATCGAATTAATTATTTGTATCAGATATGTTGGATTTACACGAGTTAATAGACTGGGACGGTGTTGTAATGATTCCAAATCACTGCAGATTCGTAATTGTTATTCAATGTAACAATTATGTACAATTATGTACTTACAGCGTGCAGCGGTAACTTGATTTGCGAGATTCAAGAATACATGCGGGATAATGACACTGCCTGCCGAATTGATCGGATGCTTCCCAAAATTTAAGTTATAAAATTCGACTTCTACCCCTCATGATTGTATATTGATTTTATATACGACATAACGTGTATATATGTAACTATATTTTTATTATAAGAATAAAATAGACAGATTTAATAAGCATGTGACTGTCAAAATCGTGGAAGCGTTATCGATTAATGGCTACTATTATCGGTTGTATGCATGACAAGGGTTTGTCCTCGTAATGGTTGGGGGAGGAGTAACAATAGATATATATTTTTTAGAACAGGGATTCCCAAAGTATTCTGGGCAAGAGTCCCCTTTTCCAAATTGAAGTGATACCTCAGATCCCCGTAGCCAAATTAATTTAAAAATCCACCACCTTCCTGGTATGTACTTACAACACTTAAAAGTTTCAAATCGGAACTTGTGGGGGGTAGACTTTGATGTCGTCGACCCCCGTAACCAGTTTACGTTTATATCGACCCCAGGAAACCTATTTCGACCCCAAGGAGTCGATATCAACCACTTTGGGAATCCCTGTTTTAGATAAATATGCAATCGAATGAATTTTCTTTCGTTACTTGCAAGTTCCAACTTTATTGTTTTGATCAAATTACGATTGGGCGTTGCTTGCGTTGATCAAAGTACGGTCTGCGATTTTAATAACCTCTAGATATGTGCAGTGCAGTTGTAGGATTCCTTACTTGCCTGGGTATCCGCTCTCCAACTAGATTCAACCGATACAGTCAATGCTTTAGCGAGTTTCGGTTAACTTCTTCCTTCCTCAGCTGTGAACGCGTCGGTGATGCTTTGGAAGTATAGATGTATACGAGCTACGATGATTCACCAACTGATGGCTCATCTGCTCATTTATCAGCTGTTGATCCAGCGCAAACTATAGAGTTCTATCTAATGTCGGTGTTGAGATGGATTGCCTCATTTGTGAGTGTCGACTCTCAACAAGCGTTCAGTTTCTTCATTGTGATTTGCTTCACAATAGAATCAGATCGGACAGTCAATGATAACCTGAAACAACAGTTTTACGTCGGAAGTCAATATCTACGTGTTGATACATGTTGCGACATGCATGTACCATGCGCATAATATACTTAAACTAAGCAAACAATACTGACAAATTGTTCATATCAACAAAAAACTAAGCTAAGTTAAATGGGAAGTAAAATAGATAGATATCTTACTTTTTTGGTCATACAATAATTTTAAAGAAATGATTTAAGTTTTCGCTTATATCAGATTAGATATAATAATGGACTTGTTTGTATAGTTTTTATATAAAGAATACAATACCACAACCATTTAATGTAGACCATAAAAGTTATATCTATGATAATATTATAAAGGTGAGTGTGAATTTTGAGAGTTTGTGTGTATATACGGAAGGTAATCTCATAAACCACGGCATATATTTGAAAAAATATTTTACCATTTGAAAGGTACATTCATCCGGATGGACATAGGCTATTAATTATTTAAGCCGAATGTAGTCGGAATGGGCTACTAGTAAATATATAAAGGCAGTCTAATGCAATTTCGTTCTAACAATTCTTCTTTTGGTGCAAGAAGAAAAGAAAGAGCTGCAAACAAAAATCACTATTTTTTTTTTGTTCCAGCCCTGTTTTGAACCAAGGAACACGATTAGACCGACACTCCTGGACGCTAAACCAGGCAAGGAAGAGAAGAGGAACCTTATCGCCAACATGGAGAACTCAGATGACTTATTTTAAACGATCGTCGCTGCATGCACGAGCTGGAGGATGTCGCCAAGGTTCTCCAACGCGGGACGGTAGAGTTTTCATATCCAAATAATTCCTTGCAATTGTACAATCGCACACAGAAAATATCAACATTTTTATAGTGCACGACTGTACGCCGATAGGATATGGAGTGTGATTGACCACCCTCCGATACGCGATGGTACGTGCACTCATCGTCGAGTCCAATCGAATCTACGGACAGGACGGATAGTGCGACGATATGTCCCTGTGTGTTCTGAACCACGGAAAATGTTTTCCAGAACATCGATGTGTTGTACTTTTTCTGTGTGCGGCGTGTACTTGAGTGCATATTGAGTCCAAAGGTTAATATTGTGATATTCGATGTAGGGCCCGTTGAAGGATTACATTAATCTGAGGGTCGTCGAGTGCATTCAGATAAGGCGGTCGATAAATACAGGTCGTGGGTTAAATCTATAGAGGTTTGGTTATATTCATTCGATCAGTTTAATGTCATTTTAAAATACAAAGCAGCGAATTATTTGAAATGCTACTGTCATATAACATTTTTTTCTTATTTTTTTTTTATCCAGACCACAGTGTGTATAGACCAGTGATTTTAAAATATAATTTTATAATTATGGTCAATGTGCACTCACAAAGTACCGACCGGTTGTGTCATCGCCTATGTTAAAGTAAATTACTTGAAATCTGAGTGCAAGCGAACTAGATTTTAGGTAAATTTCGTATATGGATTTAATGAATGGGCCTGTTTGAACTAGGAAATGTTTTAAATGCAATTGTATCATTAAAAAAGATACACACAATACGACAATGAGTGCTGAAGCCATGAGATCGGTTTCACAGTTGAACTTAAGCCGTGGAGAGTCTGAAGTAATTATTTCAGAAATTGCGTTAGTAGAATTAGCTTCAGTGAATTGAATCGCTAATCTACGCCGGCCATCGATACTTCCTTTTTTACCACGCGGTGCCTTTTTATATCTTAAGGACGTTAAAAAAGGATAGATAACTTCTTGTTTGTCATCACATTAAAATTGACATTCGGTTGCTCGAGTCGTAACACAAAAAATGACATTCTACGAATTCTACGTTGGTGTATCGAGATAATACGGTACGCCAAGAATAAACAATCATTGCGTCATTGCTTTTCATTATCCGATTGAAAACAATCTATCTATGACGTTGGATTGGTTCAAAAGTAAACTGTGGTGATTTTGTTTAGTTACAAATATTTATAAATTTATAAACGCGCGAGTGCCAAAGATATATTTTTTTGGCTATATTGTTTGTAAAAATTAAAAAGCATTTATACATTTAAAGATGTTTGTAACATAATTGTAGTTGATGTTCCATGTTTCGCGAGCCTCGGTTTGTTACCATAGATTAGTGTATAGTTTGTTTTTGAATTCAAGGAAAGATATGGGTTGCCGTTAGAAAATATTATATGCTTACATTAGTAACAGTATATAATTTTTAATTAATGAGACTAAGATTTAATTGTGCTCTGGATTTACCTAATAACGGAGATCTCAATTTAAACCATGGAAGCTATTTGTTGTAATATATAATATTCTTAAAATTTTAATTCCATCCACACATTTTTTTTAGATGGAATTGTAGTATTGCCTACTTTTGGATAGCATAGAATATATCAAACTCGACATGTAATTTAAATTCAATTACCAATCCAATGTTTATTTCGTGGCGGTTTTTTACCAGTTTGAAGACAGAGCACAAAACATCATAACTTGTTACAAATATATTGTCATTATTTAAAAAAATTGGTGTCATTGTTAAGCTGGTGAAATGGTTTCGTCATAGAAATAATATTCGTCAAATTGATATGAGTAGAGATAATATGTAACATCGTTAAGTATTGCTTATGAATTTATAAAATTGCAATAACAAAAGATATATTAAATTTATTATTTCTGATTTCTCGCGCGCCGAGCGTTCCGTACAGTGACATTTCAACGTCTTCCTCTAAATCGGACTGTGACGACAGTAAGTTTAGTTCTGTATGTTTTGCCAGTGTTACAATAGAAAAAATTTAATGACTTTGAAAAAACATGTTTCTTATAAGTCTTAATATTTTATTTGTACGGGTACGAAGTCCTAAAAAAATAAGTTGTGCGGCAACGGCCAATAACAATGTCACAATTATCTCCCATTCATATATTCGTCTTACTATTCGAATTATGCTTAAGATGATTATTGTCTTGTCACTTTAATATCCCTAGTTGGTTCACGAGAAACTGCCGAGCTTAGTTTAACGTATACAATTGTGAAAACTATCAAACGTGGTCCAATATAAACAATTGACGTTTAAATGCAATATCGATGGAGCTGGTCGATGTGGGTCGACATTCAAATTGCTAAATAACAATAACAATTATCTGGTTCGACCGCCACGCGACTGGAGGGCGTATTAGACTCGGCTCGAGATTGTTTATTCAATCAATTGAAACTCGAAGTCGTTGAGCTCCAATAACCGCGTAACTTGGGTGAATTTTTGAATTAATTTTCGTGGCTTCATTTTATTTAATCTTGTTTCATTTGTTATTAACATTATTTATTCATACCGTTATCTTAAACGTTGTAAACAGATATTATCTTATTTTAAATACAGCTGTGAATGTCATACACATGAGTTAACTGTTGTGACTTCGTCGATTTGGATTTGAATGGCAATTATATACTGGCATTAAGCAAAGATAGCCTTTCGTTCTTGTATCAATAGAATAAGTTCTAAAAATTCCCACTGCCAGTTACTTGACATACACTTGACAATAATGGCAGTACAGTTGTTAATCGACTAGGGATGGCTTATAAGACTTCTCAAGGGTGAGCGATTGACACTACGTTTTCTACAAATTTGATTTAGGGCTTCTTTCTTTGCCGAAAATCCATTTAAAATTACACCAAAATCACCGTTGAAAACTCACTGTATCATGTCTGTGTAATCAAATGCGTCTGTATGTCTGTTTTTTTTTAATTTAAATGTGCCTATTGAACATTTTCATATTCAATCTGTCGAATGAATTATGGACGGTTCATAAATCGCTCTACAAATATGATGACGTTTATTTAATTTGATGAATCGGCCGTCGAATCGACATTCTGATTCAACAAATTGATTACTAAAGAAATGTACTTCAATTGACTAACACGTTTTTTCAGTTAATGCATGTGTATATATAGGTAATTGACATTTTTATGAAAAATTTAAACTTGTAGAAAACGTACAGTTATTCCACATGTTTATGTATCATGTCAGTGAAGCGTGCAAGGTTGTTTCGATTTAAAATTACGGTGCCTCGTTTCTAAATAGTTTTTAATAACTTATAATTAGCGCACTTACTTAAGTACTTATAAGTAATTACGTTCCTATAATTCTAAATGAGTGTTGATCAATAAAGTACCTCAGTGTTTCTTACGAGCTGGTCCGGTGCCAGGGGCGGTTTGTAAACCGATTGGCGAATTTCAAGGAGTGGAAAATATCTTGAAAATTGCTAATTGTTTTTTTTTTTAATACTTGACAGTTTCCTAGCGCTGATATCTAATAGTTATGGGTGTCTTACGGTATATTTTTTAAGTTTCGCCGTTTTATTTATGTCAAGATAGTGTTAATCACCGATCAGGATATATTTATATAGAATAAAACTTGTTAGTCTACTGTTTTTTAAATATTCTGTAGAATCTCAAGTTGGTGACTTAATATTGTACTTACTTTATTCGTTGATTCAGTTTCGTACTTGTCATGTTCAAACTTACGGTGAACGTTGCTCGTTAGTGCCTCAGTTTATGCGAACCAATATTTGTTTTGTACACTAAAAGCGTTGTAATATTACAAAGGTCGACGGTTTCATCTGTAACTAGTGAAAGAAATTCTTCTAATTCAATTTATGTACCTTTGGCTACCTGATCGCGTTGCTGTTACAGATTCAAACTCGCACTGCACCTTCCTATCCTAAGCTATTTGCCGGATAGGACATCAGATTTTGTAAAACATTAAAATCCGTTTGATAATATAAAATCAACAAAATGTATCCCAGAGGATAGGAACAGCAAGATCCAGACTTAGACGTCTGCTGTCAAACTAAGGCACTAAGCTATTAAGCGCTCGACTTATAATATCGACTTATTTTTTCAGTTCGGAGGGGCTTTATTGGGTACTTATTTTCTTTTTGGCTGAACCCTTAATTGGTGGTACTTAGTTCTGGACTTAGATCAATTTAGATAGTTTTATTATATTTAGCATAGTCGTGGATTGATAATATCCACATCAGAAATGTGATATTATTGAGTCTTGGTATGTAAGCATTAGTGTT
This sequence comes from Agathymus mariae mariae, assembly GCA_018251895.1. Taxonomy (NCBI): domain Eukaryota; kingdom Metazoa; phylum Arthropoda; class Insecta; order Lepidoptera; family Hesperiidae; genus Agathymus; species Agathymus mariae. Next base: position 8,582 of record DWPT01001605.1, read on the forward strand.
AAAAGATACGTTTTAATATAAAAATAAAACGCTTTGCAATATGATCCTTGTATTATTGAAATAAAACACCTTTTACCTCTGTACGATATATTTGTAATAGCTAACAGACGCTACATATATCACAATCAATCCGTTATACACAAATCGATTATATATTTTATTTTGCAAACCTAACACATAATAATCTTTGTATTTAGTTCTTACATCAAAATTGAAAAGGAAGATATATGCATAATTATTAGTATATATATTATTGAGTCTTTTTATTTTAAGAATATTATTGGATATAAAAGTTAAGAAGATCGCATGTCTCACTACGGGACTAATGAATGAATACATATTACATTTAGGGAATTAATACCTTACTCGTTATCGAGTGGGATCCCGCGGGATTGAGGATGGACGATACTCATGCGTGGACGTGGCAATGCATCGTGCTCACGAGTTCAACTTTAAAACCAGCGTGTGTTAGAAGATTCAAAGGATCCTTCGATAGCAGCGGATACGACCCCCGCTCCGTTAAATCAATCGACAGCCGATTCAAACAATATTCTTCTTTGTGATGATTTATCTTAACGTTGTTGATTCGTGATTTATTTGCGAACCCTGAGACAAAGTGAAGATTTACCAATATTCATTGGCGCGAATGTAGGGATTGGCATTACATTCCCTAGTTACATAAACAAAGATAATGTAATTTCATAATACACCCTTCTCCCAGAGCCTTAGCCCAAGTCTTAAAACTCTTATATATTCGATTGCAATAAATCTATGAAACGCTAAATTGGTTAAAGAAGTAACACTGCAATTAAATTCGATATTAAATGCAGGGTTGTCACAAATTCAAAATTTTGGCATCGTTGCCTAAACGATGCACACACACACATTTATACTACCGAGACGTTAGATTGCGTCGCATTTCGATCCGCAAACACCATGCGGTGCGCACCATACACACTAAGGTACTGTAACTTCGACGCCACAGATAGCACGCTGATATTTATATTATATTAATCGTATCATTATCACTGATACGATGATACTTGAAGGAAACGAAACTGCAAAAAATAATCTAAGTTGTTGTCCAGATGTTCTATATATAATTAAATTCAATAACCATACAAACATATTATTATTATTTCCTTTGTTAATTGCTACATTTTTCTAATTAATAAATACAAATAAAGTTCCGTTACTTATCTTAGATATTGTATATTAAATATTGTCAAATTCTATAGTAAAGACTAGATATTATAGAAAATTCTTCTAAACTTCAAATCGATGAATGACAGGAGTCTCTTTTTATATCTGAATAATCAAAGAGCGTAAGCAGGCTGCTTCAATGAAGATTCATTAGTTGAAACGTGTTACTTATCGACCTCCAGTAACAAGTGAAGCTGGCCAAAGACCTCCGAAGCTATAAAAATATTGATCATCTTTGGAGATAATCTCGGTCGTATTCATAACATAACAAATATTTTTATCTTTTCCTACTCTAAATGCAAGAATTGGGAGAATCAAATTTCCGAAATATATTTTTATAAATGTCATAAAAGTTTACAAGTTACAATACAACAAAGTCTTGATAATTATTATGTTCAGATTTATGACCTAAATATTACACAAAAGTTACATTAATGATATTGATGAATTATTAAATTAACATCAAATAATCTCGGTGTGGAAAAAGATAATCATTTTGATGAACGGAGTGTTGTCGGTCACTGTCACACACACTAAAACTGCGCTAGTCTCCTACAGTGCACACACAGAAAACAATCTATTACTTACATAATACTTATATAAAATAGTACCATATATAAATTATGCGTTTAACATCTTCATCACCACTTACCATCAGGTGACATTGTTATCAATCATTGATTTACTTTATGTAAAACAACATTTTTATTGCATAGGCGTGATTATAATATTTATAGAGGTTATTATGCGTCTACCCACTGGAAGTACTAATACAAAGCCAAGTACCAGATGTGTGCCAAGGTGAGAATATGTTTCTAAAAGATATTATCTCATTCTATTTCATTGTGAAACAGCAAGTCTTATTTTGAAGAATCATCTCACCTCGAGTGACAAGCCCTAAAAAACGAATTCATAAGCAAATTAAAATTTCCATTTAATTAAATCGTGTGCTATGTTTTACAAGTTCTTTGTATGTGGCCATTATTGAAGCAATCTCAGAAGATTTTCATTGAGACGCACGGAGGCTAATAAATAAATGAAACTAAATAAATTATAAATCCCTAATAATCCCAACTAAGCTATTACCGTCACTAATTCGTCCAAATATATTGTATCCCATTTCATTCATAACTGCTTTCATAAAGCATAAACAACAATCATTTACGTAGTCCTTGAGTCATTACACTTACGAATTAACTGACTGTTAAATTATAGGAATCATAATAGTAATAAAAACTATAAATACATAGAATTTTCAGTGAAATAACATCAAAATAAAATTATTAAATTACCTGAAACAACAAATAATACTAGTACCTTCCGAAACCAACAACTACATATTTATCTCATATATTTCATATGAGTATCTATCTATCTATCTAACATAAATATTCAATGTCAATGTAGAATGTACCCACCGCTCAATCGGAAGCACATAGTTTTACGATGCACTTCAAGCACTTTCGAAATAAACATACAGCTGCAATACATTTCATAGCTATTCCGTAAGTAATGTAAAACTAATAAGTTCATTACAACCGGCCAATACGAGACGTACTTCAAAACTACACACTGGCTGTCGTTTCTATTATTTATCGTTGTCATCTGAAACAATAAAATTAATGTTGAAATATGCAGGTCCAAGGTAATTAGTAATAGTACCCTAGTAGATGAGTCCATTTGTAATATCATGTCAAAGTGACATCGTTCAAAGCGTACAGTCTCGCCTTACACAACTTCTCCCTTGACCGAATCGAATCAAAGTATATTGCACTCATTGCAATTTTTTCTTGTTACTAACAATCAAGAGTAACAACAGTGGATTTACGATATTCCTCAGTGTATACGAGTCGCGCTGTACTTTGTCTCTGGCCCGATCAATGTTTTGTCACCAATAAGTGATTAACTAATAACTAATTCATGGGTTTCAATCATCGTCTTTTTCATATTTCGGTGTGCAGAGAAGATTTCGGTGTGAAATTTCATGCCTTGGTGATAGTCCGTTAGTGTCACCTAAAGTGACTTTCGATCAAAGCCTTACCATCGGTGAGCAAGTGGGCCAGCTCGGCCACTCGGTCCCGGTGCTCGCGCATGTAGGCCTGCGCCTCCCACAGCATGGAGACGAGACAATCGTCGGCGCGCTCGTCCATGGCGATGTCACGTGACAGCGGCGGCGAGAACCGGTAGTAGGGCACGCCCAGCGCGCTGCACCACGCGCGCGCCCGCTCCACTACACGCCCGTCCGATTGTGTCGCCTGGGGTACAGAATGCATTTATTCTAATGGTTCATTAAACTTGTATCGTCATGGACGTACTACATTCTAACTGTAACAACTAGTCACCATTTGTTTTTGCTTTTTTATTTTTTTGAGAGAAACTCTAGACTGTTGCCACTTGACAGTCTCTAATGACAGATGAGCCGAATAACAGATGATGACGTGACGTTGACCGGGTCCTCTGTGACCTTTGAATGAATTGAATATATGGCACCATTGCCCTGTCTTTGTCCTCGGGCGGCTGATCCGTGGTAACTGACAGCAATGAGAGGCCAGTGCTTGAGGCGCCTATCTCCCTGTACGCACCTTTTAATTTTCAAGTTATGTGCCTGATCCCGAGAGTAGAACAATTATTAGTTATGTTCCATGATAACTACTACGCGCTAACAACTCACCTGATCGACCAGGAGACTGCCAATGGCCGTGAGGCCCAGCGCCAAACGCGCAGTGTCCCATAGACTTTCAGGCTTGAATACGTCAATATCCTTCAGCTTCGTCACTGGCACCAAACCTCAGAATAGAAACATTATAACACAATTACTCGTTTATTAAACAACAAAATATATTAAACGTACGAAAAAGATACACAGTAATATATTCGGCATAAACTATTTTCAGAACACCGTATGGTATAGAATAACGTAGTAATATACTATTGGGCAGCAGTACATATCAGGAAATTACTAAAAATCATAAAATTACATAAATGTTACACAATATATATGAATAGCATAAGAAGAACCAAGATGTATAGTAGATAGATAGTCATAGGAAAGTAAAAAAACGGAAATAGAGACAAATGACTTAGCAATGAGAGTACTCCCGTCAGACCCAGTGATCAAGCTCGGGGGAGGGCCGTGCTGTGATTGTCCAACGGTCGGCACTTGTATGTAATAAAAACAAATAATAAAATACCATTACAATGTATTAGTCATTTTATCAGTGATTACAATTGAATACACTAAACAGGCTGTATATTCCACAAAACAAATTTCACTGAAGGCAATTCGATGCAGCGCCATCTACCGAAATCTCCATATAACTCAAAGATACAGATACAAATGAGAGTAGATTAAATACCCGGCTCGCTGAAAACTATGACGTTCATCAAAAGGATGACGATAATAAAACCTTTCAACAATGTACAAAACGTGAAGAGAGCACTTGATGCGATATTTATAATAGATTACAACGCTACATGCACCATCTATCCTCATGCTTATGGTGAGTGGTGGTGCTACAATTATTGACCGCTCTTCATTTGTGTCTACACTGTCCCAACTCGTAATCGTTTTAGCTCTCTCGCAACTACCAAAAAGGGCGGTCGTTCAATTGCATACAATAATTTTGATATATTAATCAATAGATTTATTATCATATAACAAGGATCAGAGATGTTAGGTACCTGTACCGCACGACACGATGACCTTCAAGTAAGTCTTCTTCGCTGCTTCCATTTGGCCAGTGCCTTCCAGCGCGAGCCGCAATTCCGATAGTTCCGTCAGAGCATCCAACGTTGGGTTGTTGCCCATCAGGCCACCGTCCAGATACCTGCAATCAATGGCAATAACGACAAATTTAATAATAGTAATACGCAGTGGTAGCGCGTTTTGGATAACCAAAACTGTAGACCAAAGATATCCAGCGCTATAGCTGTAACATAAGCAGTCAAGCTCTCACACGGTAAATTATTTACCACTGCCTTTTGATATTTGTAACAACACACGCAACACCGACGCGTTGGCAGCCGAGGAAGTTGGAAACCAGTTGATCATTGGCTGTCCTACACAACACCTCGATACGACAAGCGAATGGTTCCCTCAAATTGCCACATTTATCTTCAATCAGTTTATCATGATTTGATTGGTTATTCTTCTAACGACCCCGCAGCCCAGTTGGTAGCGACCCTGACCCTGCCTCCCACGTGACGGGCATCCGGGTGCGATTCCCGGCCGGTGGTCAGGTAGATATTTATGTGACAGATAAATGTTTGTTCTAGATGTTTGTAATATATTCGCATACGTCCATGCCCTCCCCAGGAATCTTTGTGCGGAGGTGAGAATGTTTAAACTTATAAAGTTTCGTTGCAACGGTTTGGCTGACATTTGATAAATTCTTCTTCCAAACATGCATTATTAGTTAAGTGGTCTAGTTTTAGCTCTGACCTACCTGCCCGAAGCCCTAAAGTAAGAGGGCGCAGCACCAGTGGCCCGCGCCGCCAGCCAGACCAGCTGCTCGGCGGGCGATGGGGGACGGGGCAGAGTCACCACCGACGCCTGGTCGCCGGCCTCTGCTCTAGGACCTTATGAAAACATAGATAAACGCTTACGCACCGATACTAATGCAACCGCATCAGGGCTGCATAAACGCAGTCATTTTTTAAGTTTCGTGTTTGATATCAGCAATATTAATATAATAGCCACGATATACACAGACAATCATAAACTTCTTGTATGTATCCACAAAGTAAATTTTATAATTTCAGATAATTAAATCAGTCCAATTGATTTTAACAACAGTCAAATTAATGGTTTTTTACTGATCCATTTACAAAAACATTTGTGACAATTCTAAAACAATATATTTAGAAAAAAAAGTTTTCCGTACTCTGTACAAGTTATATCAAAAGACAAGGGACTTTATATAGTCATCGATGCAGTTCTTCCAAATTAAAAGTTTACTTACTAACAGTACCGTTGAACTCGTCCAACAAGTCCTGTGGAGACTGATAGTTCCGGAATATGTGCAGGTCCACCGGCTTTCTGTCCGCCACCAACGCTAGGATCATCAGCTTGGGGCGTTCGATGTCCGCCATCACTGTTTCCGTGCCTGCAAAGTGTACAGCGAAATGTAAAAGTAAGTTTAGGATATATGGAGTTCATTCATCCAGTCGTGAGTGCCACCCTCTCGTATCCATTCTTCGGTGGTTACTGATAAATATTTCATCCATTGTTCATTTTAGTGTTGTGGATCCGCAGGGCGACAGGGACCACAGACTATTAAATGGCCATTGAGAAAAAGGTAAAAAAATAATGGTCAAAATTTTTTTAAATCCCACGATTATTTAATGGTCTTATTAAAAGTTTGTGACGATAGGAACGACAATACTTCAGAGCTCACATTTTGTATTAGGAAAAAAAATACCGAAGCAGTGTAATTCTCCATTAATTTTACACGGCTCGTTGAAATAAGGACGCATGAAGATGAGCGCGCGGGCCCTCACCTTGAAATAGCGACTGACAGTGGCCGCACGACTGGTTAAACAACAAGTAACTTACCCAAGCACTCCTGAAGTATAGTTTCAAGCGGCTCTGAAGCATAGGGGCGCATCCCGACGAACGCGCGCTCCTTCATCCTGAAGTACAGTCGTTGACACTCGCGCAACGTTAAACCCTTGGCCAGTGCCAGTGCCAGTATACCCCCCGTGCTTGTACCCGCAACCCAGTCGAAGCACTGGATGATAGGCCTGCGCACCGCTGCTTCCAGGTTGAGCAGTAGCTGGACTAGCACGAGGCCTTTTATACCACCCCCGTCTAGACAAAGGAGCCTGGAATGGAAAAAATATGTTTCTATAATTTTAAATGTTGTTGTATGCAGAATGTATAAATAAACGCTTACACACTCACACCCCCGCTGTAGAATTCCCTGCGTTGCGGGTGGCATGGACATACACAAATATGACATCACAAACACCCATGATCCGAGAATGAACATTTATACGTCACACAAATGTCTGCCCCGGCCGGGAATCGAACCCGGGACCCCTCGCTCAGCAGGCAGGGTCACTACCAAGAGGGCTATGGGGCCGTCATTGATAATTTTGTCCAAGATGTGCGAAGTTCGCCAATAAGCATTTGGCGAATGTGACAGACTATACCCTTCACCCTTGAAGACACAAAAATCGTGAGTACCCGTTACAGTTTACATGTATATCGCTCGTCACAATCAATGACAACTAGTTCCGGAGTTCCTCAGGGATCCGCTCTCTCTCCTCAACTCTACCCCAGCAGCATACCAGTGATCTGCTCATGCCTGGTGTCTATGGGTACGTAGACGACAGCACAGTTCTAGAGAAAAACTTGCCGAGCATACGGACCAGTAAGGATTTGGAGTGAGTGCGAAGGCATTGCATCATCTGAATCTCCCATCCCTTTTCCATTATCCAACGTCTCAACGCACGGTGACTTCCATCATATCGCCATAAATATCCCTCCGGTATCGGACGACTCGTTTTGCTTCTTTATTTCTTATTGGTACCTCGAAAAATTGGAACAGTTTGCCCGCGTCGATGTTCCCATCCGATTACAATGTACATTAATAAATTTGTATATTAAAATTACTTTTAATACGGCGTGTTAAATAAAAGTAGCAGATTTATGGAGGTTCGTACTCGGTTCATACTAAGTCAAGAGAGATTAGGCTTTCTGAAAACTTGTGCTTTACCATCCAAAGCTACTTCACCCATGCCATCAAGTGGGATTGTAATAAAACTGATTTAAAATAAGTCAAAAACTATTATAAATAGTGATGAATAATTTTGAAAGGATATCATGATCCAGGTTCAATAGTTGTGCAAAACATTTCATTACTTCGATGTATGGAAGTGGTATTAAATATTAAAGTGGGTTAGTGAAAAGGTTTATTTTATTTTAATAAGAATGGATGCATTTCATCTCATGCCCTGAGAAACACAAGCGGTATAATTAACATAGCAGGAAATTTTTTTTACCGTCCTTGCTTCTGATGACTTTCGAGGGTGGCTGCTTTAGCCATGGTTGTGGCGGTGAGCATGTCGCTGATCATTTCTCTGACAGGCATACGGGCCGTAGGTGGCGGTGGCACCCCGTTGTATTCTCCACGAGACGAGCAGCCTGGACCGCATCCTGGGGTGTCTGATGAACATCTGTTAACAATTCAATTACATATAAGGATGATAATATGTTCATAAAAACCACCAATGTTCAGTATCTTGGTTTGGTGTCTTGGACAGGTATCTTATACTTGATTTATACTTATAGCTGCATAACACTGTTATTTTGTATTATTCATAAAATAAAGCAAAAAAGTACTATTCAATATACACAACCGACGATAAACTGCACAGTGCTAATCACCAAACACAAAACAGGAACCAACTCAACCAATTTAACTGACAATAATAGTAATAACCAGAATAGCAATTAAATTAAAAATAAACATAACAAACAACGGTAAAATGATAGATCTAATATTAAAAAATAAAAGTTTTAATATTAAATGTAACCACTTCAGATCGACTTTCAGCTGAACGAATTGAGTTTAATATGAAAAAGTACTTTAAAAAAATAACTTTGTAACAAAAGTATGAGTAACATTTTTGTGTCATGTCACGTGTCGCGATTTTTAACACACAAACAAGGAGACCAACCACCCGATAGCACGTGACGTTCTGGTCACTATCACTTATACCATCACCACCACATCGCCGACCGATACGACCAACAAGGAAGCTGCTCATTTATTATTATGACACTACAACAAAAAAAATTGCGCCGCGTTACCTCCGTCCCGTTATTCAACTCAACATGGTCCACCATGAGGAGAAGCCGGTTTGGGCTCAAGCATCCAATGAGCCCATAGGAGCCGAAAACTCACGAAATATCTTTGTAACAACGATTTTATAAAAACCACTAACCTCTTAGCTCCGACAGCATGCAGAAGATACAGTATCCTATCAAAGGTGCCGTTAGACATTTCCGTGTAGATAGTGTGACGCGGCGTGTGTCCGGCGTTGTTCCTCGCTTCCAGATCGGCCCCAAATACAACTAAAGCCTTCACTATCACCATGTTAGTCTGCTTCACGGCCAGATGTAGCGGAGTGTTGCCCTCGTTATCCGGCGTCGAATGATTCGCACCTCTCGAGAGCAACGCCATGGCGCATTCGAGTCTCCCTCGCAACACGTGTATGTGCAGAGCGGTCCGTCCGTCGAAGTTAATGGCGTTTATATCGCAGTGCTTGTCCGCTAACGTCTCGATCACCTCCCTGGAAGTCACCCAGTGGAGAGGCGTTCCGCCGCGCTTCATGTCTTGTTGGTACAGCTTTGGCTGGTTAACTTGCACTATGTCGCCTACTATACCTGTAAATTAGACAAATAAGATTT
>DWPT01001606.1:0-18199 GCA_018251895.1 Agathymus mariae mariae
AGTTTTGTAATTCTTATGAGTGAGTAATGGTCTAGAATAGCGCGGTAAGTGATGAGGGGTAGCAAAAAAGAACAGGCTCAGCAGATCAGGGTTGTCCAACTTGTTGTTAACATATTTCCAGATATAAATAGTCCCATATTACAGTAAAAAAAAAATTTTTTTTTTTTTTCAGTTATACGAAGAATATGTTATGTAATACCATTGTTATTAATTAAAATCTAATCCTAATTTATTATTTATGGCTGAACTGACCAGACTTTGACGGCTATTTCAATGAACACTATCATCTAAGGAAATGTATATATAATTCATTACAAGTTATAATTTATATTATAAGTCATATTTTTGATCCATCACCATTGATAAAATAATTATATTGTGTGTGATTGTGTGTGTGTGTGTGAGAGAGAGTGAGTGTTGTGTGTCTGCATTATGTTCGTCACCACAAACTATAATTGTTGCACTGATGAAGTTAGAACTCCGTCAAAAGAAGAAGGGATTTTTTGACCAACTGCTAAATGGCTGATTTGACACACTTTGAAAATATTATGGAGAACACTCAGGTAGGTACGTATGTACCTAATTCTAAACGATGAACGTATGCCATAATTCTAAACAAGTATAATATTGTACCCGTTTCAGTTCAAATGTTTAAAAGATATTATAATATAACTTCAAAACACTAAAACAGCGCGCAATATTCGATGTTCGAATTCTTCAAACTTCAAACAAACGAGCGGAATAATAATAATTGAAACCAACAAGCAATGGCAATATATAATTTATTTACGTAAAAACTAAGTAAGTGGCTGTAAAACTTAGTTATACTTCACTGAGATATGATTTTTAACTTCAAACGCGTGTTTGCAAACTCTTGGTGCTCATTGCAGTCTCCCTTCTCCCGCAACTTGAGACAAAACGGTTGTCAGGAGCAAAACTCTGTGCCGAGTATTTGTGCGTTCTGTATAGAACGCCTTTTGTACCGGTAATTACTCAGCCACTCTTCCCACTATTCTGCATAGCTACGAATTGTTTTGTCAGCTTTTAACCGTACGATTTGTGAGACAAATAAAGAATACAATTTGACCTTAGTTTAAATTGTTAACCTTACATTTACTTATATGTTCCGTAAATGTAAAGGTACATTTAATAATAAAATACCTAATTAATATTTACCTGGTTGAAAACGACGTCTATGTGATTATGCTTAGTCGTTTCATCTGGTACTCAGGGCAGAAACTCCGGTGTTATCAAATGACAATAACGTTACTGTAAAGTTGTTAAAGCTATACTTTCAACACCTGACTTCGTAGTCTAAGTCAAAACTTTAAACTAATTGTAAATTAAGGTGGATCTATATTTCTTCTGTCATAAAAATGTTCTTGCGTTTAATATTGCGTTATATTTGTAAACATATCTAGCAGTCACGTCGTCTACAGCTTATCGGATTGAGTGTATACAAAAGCTGCATTCAACTTTTTCTGTGTAATGTTCGAACGTTCAAACTGCCTAATTAGCACCATGTAATTTATAAATACCAATGATACGCTGTCACGCTACTAATCACAAGACACCAAACTTTTCCAATTTCTTTTCGATGTGATCCATTGAGTTTTATTTATTGGAATTATAAATCTTGAAGATAACAACAGATTCGTACAAATAAGACATTTTGAAATATCAAAAAACAAAGTCTTGAGGATAATGTAAATGGAAACCTTGTGGAATAAAGTACTTCAGTTTGTTTACAAAAATATTCCGCGATATATTACATATAATAATATTACACATAATAATATATACGAGCACGCGTAAGTACATTCTTGTGTGTTGGTGATTGATAAAGTATGAAGCGGTGAATTCCCTTAGGAGGTTTTACTAAAAATAGGCACGTTCAAAATGTAATTCATTTATCTTCCTTATTCGCCTGTTTTGCTTTGGCATTGGTTTTTTTCACACTAAAAAATTTACACCACACAACCGAGATAACGTTGCGATCACAATTTATTACCCACATGAAATATGGGCCAGATTCATTACTGAAATTAGCTTCCTTATCTTTATTGTTTCATGGTAGATTAATTTAAGTACAATGAATATTGCAAAGGTACTAGTATATTTTACAATGGCACCCCGACCTTATATCGCGCTAATGAATATAAACCTCAAGGTCACGGACATTGCCCACACTGCGTGTATTTTATTAATTTCTTGCTGCAAACTTGGTTGCCAACAAGCAATGGAAGGTCAAAGCAATAAGATAAACGAAAATCGCCAATTGTCATTAATACAGAGAACATTATTGCTACTATTCTAAATATTTTATACTATATATACTAATCCAAAATTATAAGAACCTCTATATTATGAGAAATAACTCATAGTTCAATGACCGGTTTGTTCGTAATATATAACAGCAATTCATAATTAACAAATTATCAGTACTAACTGTAATGCTTTGTTTTCAAAACCAAATAATTAATTTATCATGGTATCTTTTCGATGAAGTAATTAATTCTTACAATAATATGACGATATTAACAATATTAATATTCAATTACGTGCTATTGAACAAACTCAATGCCATTCCATTAAATTAAAGCGGCAAATTCGACCACATACTCAACTTAGGATCAAAATCGTTTATTTAATCTAGGCATTTGCAATAACCAATACCATTATACGCGTCATTATTTTGCATCTACTACAGTTTCAAATAATATACAATATATATGTTCTATTCTTCTCAAAACGTCTTGTATTGATGCTTACAAGGCTCTAAGCCGAAAGTTAGTCGTACTCACAATATAATAATCGTAGACATTAAAAGAACTCTCACCTCTCTTCCTTACCCGGGCTATTTCTGTTACTTACTCGCCTGCTGTCGTTATCCAGCGAAGCGTTCTTTGCTTTTAATGTAGGCATGGTAATTATTTCTAGAAGAACCATTGAATTGAAGGGAATTGAATGAAATGAAATTGAATCAAATGGGGAATGAAACGCCATTTCAAAATGTTGCTGATTTCTGGTTTTTATAAACAATGTGAATGTGAGGTAATATTTGCGTTTATTGTAGGAAACTTTGATAAAAGTAGAAAAGCTACATTTATTAAATATTGTGTACGTGAAATTTAAAATGGGTGTCTATACACATGGCGCGGTTTGAGGGAGTTCTCAAGTGTAATAGACCCTCCCCCAGTCCTACACGTCAAATGAAAAATCTTTATGAAACAAAACAATTTATGAAAATGTAATAAATCATTTGCTTCTTGTTGAAATTGCTTTATCATAAGCTTTTTGTATACTTTGTCTAATTAAATAGGACTTATTCCCAAATATATTCTACCCCGTCTTTTCCTAGATCAAGTCCTGTACACGGTACGCAGACCGTTAAATCAATATGCTTGTTATGTAATGAATACATCTCGGACGAAACATTTGCGCGATTATTTTCACCCTCGATTATATTCTTCGTGTTCAATCTAAAGTTGATTTCCTTGATTAACAATAAACGAATGACCTTTGATTTCTATAAATTAACTTTCTTTGAGTTCTTTACAAAAAGTGTAATAAAAAATCTTGACAACCGTTCGGCTTTCGTTGCTTTATGAGTTGGATCATCAGATACGCGACACTTCGAAAAACATAAAAACGGTCGAGTCACAAAAAGAAAAACAGAAAGATTATACCGGGGGGTTAAAGATTGTTGGCTGATGGAGAACTGGAGATAAGCAATGTTACATCGCGGGCAGGGAGATCGGCCTAAACAAAGGTGCTTGAACTTTATTGTACCTTGTAAATCGTTATTTGTATTAAATTGCCTACATGCTACGTGAACAAAACGAAATACCGTACAATAATAAAAACTTTATATACCTTCGCACTTTATATACCTTCGCACTTTATATACCTTCGCACTACTGCTCAGAGTTAGGAAAAGAGGGGAATCGGATCTAATCGAATCGATCGGGGATCGAATCTACGAGTATCTCTCATGTAACTTTATCGCTCACACCCCCGTACTAGGATACCTTGTGTTGCAGGTGGCATGGACGTACACAATTATGACATTACATACACCCATGACCCGAGAAAAAAACATTTATCTGTCACAAAAATGCGTGCCCCGGCCAGGAGTCGAGTCCGGGACCCCTCGCTAGTATAGTATTCATATATTATATAATACATCTGCATGATTTTAGGAAAACTGAACTAAAACCAGCATCAAAGATAAGTATAATATTAGATAGTTATGTTCTAAAAGTTCATTATCATTAATATAAAGAATTGTCTTTTCTTCATAACCAACCTTATTTATAGCTTCTTGTTATTGTAGCCTGTGTAGTTTTACACACATTTTTCCAACATTTTCCTACAATTAAATTGTTTTAAAATAGCGATGAAAATCAAACTCTTTTTCGTGGTGATCATCGTCCATACGATTAATACAACACGATTATTGTAAGTTTTCCTTTTATTCTGCAGTTATCTCTATGCCGTATAACATTCACTTTGGTCTCGAACTTTGTAATTTATTTTGGATTATTCACAAATTTATTAATCTCCTTAATCTTATTAATACATTATAGATATGAATTCAAAAAAATTATTGCAGCTCTTCATAAAAATAAAGTGATTTTACCTTGCATTCCAAACAACAGTAAAATAATGCTCAAGTTAATATTAATAGATCATTGTTACTAACAAATAATTGATTTGTCCTTTTAACTACTTCCCTTAAATGTATAAATATCTAGTAAATGGAAACATCACTTCATGTTTGTAGTTTAAATTGTCAGAGCTTACCTACCCACTCTCAAAATGTAGATATATCTGTTTTTGGTAATATTTAAAGTTGTAATATATAATATTTATGTATATAATATATATTATATTTCAATATTAACATCCCCGTTCTTCAGTTGTTGTATATTCTTATTGCACTTCGCAAACATTACTAAGCACGCTCTGTATATTGCATCAAAACAAAGATTTTCAAACTCGCGCACTACCTAAGTTTTCACAAAGTTTATTCGCTCCAATGTATATCATACATTTTATTATAATTTATTAACGTGAATGCTAACTAGTTACTCCACAATGAATAATATTAAGTGCTATTGTTAAATTAACGGGTAAAATTTTGTGCACCTAACTTAGTACAAACATTATCATTATCAAGACTAGTTAATAACAGTATTTAAGTTCGAAATTGCTTTTTAGTTTTGTTATTACTTACTTTTTGTGCGTTTCCATAACGTATCGCTCTTATTTGTTAATCGGTTATGGAACATACACCACACTGTTAGGGCACGTAACACAATCAAAACACAATTTTCACTTATATTTCTTCTCTACCCCTTATTACTTAGGTTTAAACAATTCATTAACTAAAAGACAAGAATTTTCACCATTCACAAGACAATTAGAGCGACACCAAACGACCTCGCAAGGAGTTATTGGTATCTCACCGACTGACACACCTATTCGTTATCACCCTGGTGATATTAGTTTATAAGATAAGTGAAAACAAGGTTTTATCTCATTCCATGTTGTAACATACTATTATCGTTGATTTCCGAATAGATTGATTTAATTTCTTATGAATATAGTTAAACAATTTCTTATATTTTTTCACATGATATAAGTAAACGGTTGACACTCTAAGCTATTCACTCTCCTCCTGAAGATTCCTACATTGTAAGTTAGGCGGGAACACAGCCCAAAAACTTCTTCAACAAAAAGCAATAAATAAAATTTGTATTAACAAATATTTTGAAACATAAAGAAATGATTTATAAAATAAAATAGTTTACATTATACTATACTATTGAAAAACAGTATAGATTTATAACTCAGTCATATCGTAGTAAAAAAACAGATTGTGAGAATTCCAGCTCAATCCAATTTAGTACTACAATTGTATTTTGTATACCTCGTAAACTTTGTGTGTTTACGAATATTAAATATGTAATATGCTCAGAGAGGAGCGTGAGATTTGACATAGTTAAGATTACTAGTGTTGTGATGATCTGTCTAAACCGTTCGATAGTATTGAGCGCGAAACATTATTTCTTAAAAAATAGTCACCACGGCATCAAGTAGACGGCACTCTATTTGATTGCATTCTATTTAAAGGTTGGATTCAATGCTAACATGCTATCAGTATAATGATGCTAAATCATGGGAATAATTATATGTGATGGGCATACCACAGGGTTTAAATTTAGGTAATTTTCTGTTTTTAGTTCGTTTAGTTAACGATTTGCCGTATTTCATTAACAATCATGTGAACATGATGGACACGTTATGTTTGCTGCCGACATATATTTAATATTTAGGACTAAAAAAGACTGACGATTTAAATAGTGCTTTGTCCCATGTATCATGTGTGTATAAAACATAGGCTGATTATAAATAATTTTATTTTAAATGTCAATAAAACGATTTCGGCTACCGAATATGAAGAGAGCAGGTAAATTCATCAAAGCAAATAAAGAAAAATCCATTTTTTTTATTACTCGCTAGATAGTAAACTTCAGTGAGGCGCTCACATAGCTTTTCTCGCGTGTTAACTAAGTAAGGATAAATATCCTTATTTAGTTAACACGTTTAAAATATAAATATATTATCAGAAAAATAAAAAAAAACCGACGTAGAGATAGCTAGCTAGACTTGTTTATAAATTGCCTATTTTCATAATGCACATAGCATACATGCACACTTATGGTTTCAAATTGTAGTATAAATCACCTGACATTCATTCAATATTTGTATATAATTGTAATATTTGTATGTTTTCAGATTATGGCCGCGTGAGTCTGTGGGAAAGTTTAAAAAAGAGGTGTACTCAGCATAGCCTCTCGATACTTCCACAGCAATTTAGCATTTATACGACCTAATTTAATTCTATACAAACATAAAAGTGATACACACAACCGTGCAACAAGAAATAGGCATAATTTAATAGTTCATATCATCTACGAAAGATTAATTGAATTTCTATGGGGCTCGGTGTTAATTTTTAAAATAAGATTCAAAGTTAATACGTAATTTACCTATTGAAACTTCAAGCGACTTGTTGAAGCACAGCTTATAGTTATAGGATGTAGTAGTGTACACATGATTAGAATAATGACAAGGACGCCTGAAAATAATAGCGCCGCAACCGATTCTACGCAAGATAAAACTATATTATTTACTAGCTGATATCGGCGATTTCATCTCCGTTGCTTATTACAATAACTTTATATTTTATGGGAAGAGGAAAGACACAAATCACTGAACATGAAGTGATTATAGAAATCCTTGTTTCTTAAAACTTCATTGACTTTAAATAAATGAAAATAGCGCTATATCTTCTTATAATGTATTTACAAAATACCTAAATTATAAAATGATTTTTAATTTATGTGCTGAATATGGAGAAGAATGCTGAAAGCTAAAAGTGATCTCTTTGAGTTATCTATACAAATATGAGTGCGAATTTTGTGAGTATAATATGTATATGCGGAAAGAAATCTCCGGTACCGAAATAGTGCGTTCTTAGACTACATCACCACTTACCAACAGGTGGGATTGTTGTCAAGTATTAACTTATGTAATAAAAAAAAGAAAAAAAAACCGCAGGACCAATCTTAAATTTTTTGTACCATTTAAAATGTACATTATTCCGGATGAGCATATAATATACATATGGTTACAGGATATACTTGCAGGTGTATATGTATTATAATTAATCATTGATCCTGAACGACATCGAAACGGGCCGCTAGTATATATATTTAATAAAACCTTTATATTTATGTTCATAGTGTTTAGAATGTCAGATTGAATAAATGATTTTCGGGCTGTGTTTTAAATTTAAAATAAAGTAGAATTTCGAACAGCGGGTGATCAGTGATATGAGTGTTAGTAATCAGTGATTACTTCCTGATACTTATTATGAATGACAGTTGTCGTCTGGTAAAATTCGACTAACATAGTGGAATTGTTCGAAATTCGAGTGGTCAGAATTAAACATAATTAGGTTAACGGACAATTTACATAGTAGATCGGTCAAGCTGTTTTTGAGTTACAACGGGAGAGACAAATAGACAGATTAACAGAGGGACGAAAATTTTCAAAATGGTCAATTTGATCTCAGTGTGTCTTAAAACGAATATTTATCATGAAATTTGATATACAATAGAATTTACAGACAAAAACATTACAAATTTTTATAGATAGGTTAGACTTTAAATAGAGCCTATCATCTGTGCAACCACGTGTTCTCAATGCATACCAATTTTCTTTAAGGTCGGTCAAGTTGTTTTTGAGTTATCTCGGGACATACAAGAAAATCTCAACAGATTTATGTATGTCTATCCCATCTTTTATATCCTTTGTATCTAGCTAAAAAAAGAAACATTGATGAAATACATGATATACTACGAGATAAGTTACATATTTTTTTATGCTTAAAAAGTAAATTTACGTAAGGTTAATTTTGTTATAATTAATTGAGAACTAATATGAGTAATACCGTTCTACATCCGTCTGGCTTCCAAAATTCTAGGACCTTCTAGGACCTTCTAGAATCAACGCTTAGTTTTTATATGTTTCGGTTGTATTATTGAATAAACAAGTCCTTACTTCCATTTTGAATGACAACGCGTCAATGACCCATTTAATGTTCCGAGAAAACTGTTGAAAGCCTATTTGTTCGTCTGTCCCTTATTTACACAAGAATATAAATATAAACGGTAAGGCATATTTTAATTTTAATATCTACATAATAATTTATTATTCACCGAGAGTATCTCTTAAGAAGAGAATTTGAGGCCATTTACCTCCCTGGCTTTTTTTTTACATAAGGTAATGGTTGACAACAATCCCACCTGATGTTAAGTGGTGATGAAGTCTAAGATGTTGAACGCATTAACTTATAATAGCCTATTCATTCTTCTCTTGAAGACTCCCATGATTATTTAAAAAATAATTATTAAAATTATTTTGAATAATTATTAAAAAAACTGATTATTCAACAAGTCTAAAAACTCTAAACAAAATTTGATGATTGGAAAGAGAAAGAGAGTAAGATGTTTGGGGATGCCTTCTCAGTTCTTGACAGTAATTATTACCGGTGAGCCTTAAATAGAAATATGCCAGCCTCCGTTACATTTATGGAATGCCTAAAGAACGTATCGGAATAATGATCCTCTAGCCCCTAGCGAGAGAACTTTCAAACACAGAACCATAAGTAAGGATTACGATAATTTTATTTTCTGTCCTTCGTCAAAAATTGGAGAGAGTAATTTGGAAAAAAGTACTCGTAGTTTAAACGGGCAATTTTCGTATACTTTTTATGATGTGAATTTATCAAAATAAATATAGTTGTATTTCCGATCACGAACCATTACCCCCCTTTCATAACATAGAAAAACAATTTATTATACATGTATAAATCTCCAGCTTAAAGGAAACAGAAGAACAAGAAAAACAATAATAGAGAGATGTACAAAAGGTATTCTTACCCCTAACAACAAACTCTTCCAGGCAACTGTTTGATAGAAAAAAAGAATAGAAAAAAGCTATAGGTGTACGCAAAAGACAAGTCATAATGCAATAAATAAATTAATTATAATAAAAGATACATAGTAGTTACAGTACATAAGTTCCATAAATAACTTTGTAAATTACATGAATATATTAGATGAATATCAAATGATTTATGGTATATACCAATTAAACTATTCAGATAAAAGTCCCCAAATAAACGGCTTAAATGTGTCTGCAGTTTCGAAACACCGAAATATCTCACGGTGCACTAGGCAAAAGTTAATTAATTTAAATTAACTCCAATCACAATTTCTATACGTACGTCAAATGATATTGAGGGCTGAGCTAACTACAGCCACTGTGACGAGTGCACAATCATGTAATATCGACCTATATAAGGGGAGTTGCATTAATCATGTAGCTAGGATATATAAGGAGTAGATTATATTCGTTGTTCCTGGTTTCATCTAAACATATACGATATTTTTTATTATAATGGAATTACGTATTGTTTTCCACGAAAGGCTTAGTGACGGGTGCTGTGTGTCATAGATCGCGTATTGTTTTTTATTGATTTTTCTTTTACTTTTATGTTCTTTCATATATATATTTGTAATTTTGTATTGAAACCCACAATTTCAAATTCCAAAAATTTCTTAGCGTACCTAAGTTGTGTTTACCTGTAATTGCTTTCTCATGTAAGGCCAAGACATAAATTAGTATGAGTCGTTATGTAGAAACTGTTGTTAATCCTAATAAATAAATAAATAAATAAATGTATTTAGCTACCTACCATTAGGGCAGTTCTATGTAATTGTCTTGTTAAATGTCAGCATGGAAATAAAGACGCCCGAGATACTTTATATTGTTGGCTCATTTCTGTAAACGGCCACTTTTATGTGAACTGTTTTGCTTCTCCAGATGTAGGTTAATTATTATTCTCTAAGGTCATATTAAAAGGTCGTTACAAAATGTGGCGTAAGTAAATATCTTGTAAATGCACGAATAAATGTGTTCTCTCTCGATTTTATGATGGGACAATTTCCAGGTATAAGTTTAAAATCATTCGTTCGTAGTATGATACAGATACTACCAATATGTTTATTGTACGCAGATATGGAGACCCAGATGACAATGAGGATGACATGAATCGTCGTTGCGGCTATAAATAACGAATTATTAGCATAGTATTCGTGTCCAGAGATCTAAATTGGTTTCAGACCAATAATTTCAGTGACTAATATTGTTAAAAAGTATTCATTCAAAATCTTTAAAACCAATAATGAATATCTATCACGGAACATCACTATCGATAGTGGAATAGGAGATCCGAAAATGTTGGACTTGTCCCTTATGGCAAATTCAATAAATGTTATTTCGTTGTTACTTAATGAGGAAATTATAACATGTCACAAAATACACTTTTAAGACTATATTTCATATTTCACTTGAACATTAGCATCGATTATGCAAATTTGATCCACTAACAAAACCTTTAAATTCGTGACGTAAAGGTTAAACGGTCTGTTCAAAGTTGGGAGCATGACAAGGCGCCGCAGGCATCGTCGTTAACCATCCGTGATCATCAATCACCCGTTATCAATTCCTCCCCGAAAATATTAGCCAATTATAACAATCGACACGCAGTATGTCGTTCAACTCTTTTAAATCCGTAATATTCAAGTTCGAATGGCACTTCCTCATTACGATACGATCGCTGAATCGTTTACGTCATCAATAATTTCAATCGTAAGAAACATAAAAAAGCACCTCAAACACGAATGTTATTGATAATGCCTTAGCTAATAACAAATTCCATGATCGTAAGGTGTTTGAGATATGGATATACTTGTATGTACTTACCAATCGTGTGTTCGCCGACGAGCCTGCACGCAACACGGAGGTTCCTGTGGCTCACATGGCAGCTGGAGAGCTGGCGGCGGCGGCGGCGGCGGCGTGCACGCCAGCCGGCGGGCTGCCGCAGCGCCCACGTACTCCACGTAACGAGACGGGGGCGGTGATCCAGCGATATCCTCCCGACAAGCGGGTCCGCAGCACTTGCGCGGCGCCGGCGGCGGCGGCCGGCATGCCAACCCGCAGTACACCGGCGGCGGCGGGCGCAGTGGCGCCGGCGGCCGAGGCACGTACCGCTCCACGGGCACGTGCGCCGCTGGCGGCACGTAGCGCGGCCTCCTCGCGCGCTCCACTTCCGCGCTCCGGCGCACCCGCCGCGGTGACGCCGAGAAACGATCCGGCAGCGGCGCGGGCGGCGGCGGGCTGAGCCGCTCCGGCGGCGCCACGCTGAACGCGCCCGCCGCCGGGAAGCGCTCGCAAGGGGAGCGCGCATACTCCTCGCCCATGGCGCGCGGTCAACCGCCGCCGCCCGCGCGCCTTTCCAGCGTCCGCACCCTGTCTCACATGCCGCGCGACCGCTCTAACGCTGTCGCGGGACCGTAGCTCCGCTCGCACGCAGGGGCTGCGATGCTGTCCCGATATCCGCATTCACTTCGCGAACGCCATCGCGCTCCGCCGGATCGATAGCGGCGGCGCGGTGCGGTCTCAGAGGTCGCCCGTCGCGGTGCCTCGCCCGCGACCCATCGTTCGTTTTCACGGGTCTATATCGAAGATTCGGATCAGTCCTGGAGTCTGGGGCGAGGCGAAAGTGCGTCCTCCAGCAAGATGGCCGCCTTCGTCATGTCCGCGTGCGGCGCGCCTGCGCTATTGACACTGTGCGATGTTTATTTTCACCAAACTGGGACCGAGACCGAATCCTTTAACACTAGATGATGGAGTATAACAATACCAAATAGAACACAGAGCTGTCGGTCAGCTCGTATATTGATACAAAATCGCGTCGCGACGACGATGTCGGTGCGGAATGTCGCGAAGAAAACGAGGCGGCGTGCGTCGCGGAGCGCTCGGTTGAGTTGCAGAGTGCGCGTGTCCAAGCGGCGCGCGGCGACGTCACGCGGGTGCGCGGCTGCGCGGATCGACGCCGTCGCCGCGCGCCCCCACACGTTGCTACCTTCACTCCAAACACTCGTTAGCGAATAAACCCTCGCATAGGCTACATTAATTTGCGATACCCATCCTGTGTACACAAACCTCTATTCGAAAGGTTTTTATTAAAATAATATCGGTTCACGCAATTATCAGCCCATTTAAAAATCACAATTTTCAAACTAAACAAAAAATCGTAAAGATCCAAAACGTTCGTAATTGATCAATCGTAACAAATTTTAAATCTGAACAATGCGGAATACGATTATAGAGATCATAAAATATGTACACCCAAGTCTATTGTTCGCGTCAAATCTGACAGAACCTGACGTGCTGAAAGGCATACATTATTTGTTATATACGATAAGAACATACCATTTACTTGAATACGTTTCAAGAATACATTAGTATGCCTGAAGTGAGACTGCGTCTGGAAAGTTGTGTTATGTTAGAAAATAGATATAAAAATAGAATATGTTATCGAGTGGAAACATTTTATTCACATTAGAGGAAGATTTCCAATAATTATTACTCTTAGGTATGGATACGTAGTTGAATTCCCGGTTGTTACATTAGATAGATATCTTTGAGCCTTGTCGGATGTCCCCGCACAACTTAAACATTTTGGACACATAGACCCATAATTGGCGGTACTCTGACCGGTTTTCGATCATTATGACCGATTTTATAATAACCGTAAAGAATCATTGGCAGCTGGCATTTCCAGAGTGTGCTACAGATAAACGAAGTTGATTGGAACCGAAGCTGATTTGGACATATCATTTCACACCCTATTGTGGATGCTTCAAACCTAAATTGATTGGATAAACGAGCTCTCCAATTTGTTGCCGATAGATTCTAGAATTGATATTATAAATAAAATCTATGTAAGAAAATCCGAAAAGGCTCAATAGTAAGAAAGATGCCATTAAATGATTATATTGTAAAATGTTTACGTTTCACCCAATTTGATTACCAGATTATTATGTATTGAACGGTCTATTAAGGAATATTTTTTTTATCTATCAAAAAGTGACTTTATCGAAGCCTACGTAAATATTTCGCAAGCGTTATGATATAATAATTTATTGAAACTCTCATTTTGACAATTAATTTATTTACAGGTCCAAGTTAAGAAACATAAAAAACTTAACAGCCCTTCACAATTAAATATTTCATTCTAAATAGATTAAACTCACAAACTCGTTATCAAATCCATTTCAAACTAACTTACTTAAGAAGTATTGTACAAAAACAAATAAAATTGTATTGTTTTTGCCGATGCTTCGAACTTATTAATCTTATATAGAAGGGCGGACAGAGGTTGCTCTCGGGAAATGGTGGTTGTAAATAACCATTCAGAACCCTGCACAATAACCATACATTTACTACTACGTCAAGGAATATACTTACCGAAGGTCCTGAGCGATATTGAATAATGAACGATGTTCATTCAGGTGGATAGATAACTCACAATATAATGATATTTCTAGCATCAATGTACAGTTTTAGATAATTCTTTACAATTAAATTAGCTATTTTTTGTTTGTATTATCATAAATGCTGCAGTTAGTATGAGTTTTCAATAGTTACATTGATAAAAGTACAAGTTTCAATACATATTTATTTTAAGTAGTCTCTCCTCTCTTCCAGTGATGGACACGTATTGTCAAGTCTTCAATTATAAATATGTTTGAAATGTTATTTATCCGAAGATTGTTTTTACAAACACGTTCCGAAACTCAAACTACGCCATGGCTTCAACAAATCCCTACCGTGAGTGATCCCGGAAGGAGAGGCGGCAAGAATTCCCAAGGAGTTTTTTTCCTACTCACAGTTATAGAAAGCACTTATGGATATATATTAACGTCATGTGCAAGCAGTCTTACCTTTAAAGTAATTATTTTGTAAAAAAAATCTTTATAATTAATTTACAGCATGGCATTTCTATCGGTTCTAAAGTAATTTTGTTATAAATATTTACACATCTACCCATGACAAAGACACCAGTTTTGCTAAGTCTGAAATTGATACAATCAGTTTAGCCTTACTGTCATTAGAAACTCAGATCTATTACGTTCCTGAAATACTATGAATAAATGACGCAAACTTTGTGTTCTGCAAAGCAAATGATAAAATGTTAAAGATCCTAGTTAGCGAATGGTATTCTTTACTTACTTACAACTACGCATATTCAATTCGTATGATACATATCCTCATTAACAACATTCACCCCAAGGGAATAGATAACGCTATATACCGTGTTCAAGGGCATTCCTTCCTTCCTTCATGAAGAACATGTATCAGATCTGTGCGATTGTATTTTAGTGTTGCTGGATTTACCGTACGTTAAATCCACACGGCAGCGACGCCATTGTTTATGGTATCATATATTAAACTTAGGTTAGGTTAGGTTAGAAAAATGTATATCGAAAATAAATGTCCAAATTTAATAACAACTCACTCCTTAAACTTGTTTTTCTTGATAAGGGTAGCATGACGGGAAGAACGTTCCACGACGACGTAACCTGTTACCTGTAAACAAAAGTCGAATTTTGATTTTACACGTTGGAACTCCTTCGTTTCTTAGTTCTGATCTGTTATGCCCTAATGATATAATTTTAATCATCAAAATTTTCGTTGTCTTATTTGCAAACCTTTATTATATATTAGTAGCAGCCTCACTCCGACTTTGTATGGATGGAACAATGAATATGTTTATATTTATATAGCTTATCATGTTCGCAATCACGTGTTTTTTTATTACATACCAATTTTCTTTAAGATCGGTCAAGCCGTTCTTAAGTTACAACGGTTCATAGAGACGGACAGACAGACAGACAAAAATTTTCAAAATGATCAAATTAATTACAAGACATAAAAAGAAAATTTATCATGGAATTTGACAAAAAAATGGAATGTATTTGACATTACATATTTGTAGTACAGATGAAACTACTTCAATATAGCATTTAAGTACGATGTGAAGAGACAGAAATAAGGGTGTCTTGGTTTTATCTTACCCGGCCATACGTCTTTAGTAGGTATCACAGACGTCCATAGATGGTAGTGACCGTTTACTATCAAGTAGTCCGATTACCCGTTTCTCCAATTCGTATAAAAAAAACATTACTTATCTACTAATTGTCACTACTTTTAAATTTCTTAGTAGCCATTGATCGGGTAAACAGGCCAGAGGGCATCAGAGGATGGCAAGACCACCGACATTAGTAACACCAAAGATAATGTAGCACAGATATTAAACATGAAGAAGACATAGACCGTAGAATATATTTTAGTACCAACAAAGGCAACAACGATACGTTGTTAGCCTATAAGGGAACAGTAATTAAACCTGCTGGTTAACTGACTCTTCATGACTGCATCTGGGCACCGTTGTTAGTTTAGTAATGTAAAGGAACAAGGGTGGTGAGTTTCGAGAATGGAACAAATTAGATTGTAAGATACAACACAATAAAATTGTAAGAAATTATTTTTTATTAATTATTGATTTAATTCTATTTATAATCGTAATAAATTATTCAGGGGTTGGTTTTTACTTAACGAGACAGCGATTGGGATTATCTTTTCTTAATACAATAATTTTGAACTAGGGGGCGTAAGCCGTAAAATTTATTAATCAAAATATATATATTTTTTTCATATTATTGGTGTACATTTAACTATCAACTATTTAAGTATATCATACTGAATACGAATACTGAATACGAAAACCTGACCCTAACTTTATAGTGAAAAATAAAAATTAATTATTACCAAGCACCCAATTATATTTTAATCTATATCCAATAACATTGTATCGATAGAAAACTATTTTGCTGAGAAAACGTGAAATAATGAAACAAACAATACAATGAATTTATAGCAAAAGAGTATTTTACTGTTTACATCAGTCGCTACGTCACAGATCCATAAGTTACTCGAACTTATTAATATGGATTCATATGGAGACATATCAATATAACATCGATGATGACTTTGATGAACGCTTCAAGTTTTTTTATGTAGGTATTAATTCAGAATTCCTCAACGATTTCTCAACAAATAGGAGACCCTTTTAATTTTCGTCTTTAAGGAGACGTAAATTCAATTTCAAGCAACTATGTGACATATAAATGTCCAGATATTATAGAAGTATATGAACGTTAATATATTAATTTCAATACAAACTTACATCTATAAGTATACATCGGTACATCTTAAATAGAACTTAAATCTATTTTTAATGTAGCAGTTCGACACGGGTACTAAGCTTTTATAAAGCTAACATTATGACAAAATACTAACAAAGAAAACCATTATTAATTAGTGAACATATCATAATTACTATCATAATTGTGCCATAGACAGGTAATCTTACTACAATATAGAGTTGATTTTAGTTCGTTAATTCATTAACAATCATCTTGTTTGATCACTCCGTTCCTTCGTGTAGGTATGTTTGTCGTTACAGATTTGTTCACGCTACACTAGACTGAACCACAGTATTCATTAACAACTCGTTATGCCATGTGATTGTTTAAGCACATAACCAACAGTTACCCATCGGGTTCGCTGTTGAACGAAAAGCCGAAACCGTCTGTAGCTACCTTTTACGTAACATCTGAAGGTACTGGTCACCGTCGCCCATTGACGTTATACTAAAGGCATGACCAAGATGGAACCGACAGTTCGTGTATATGTAAAAACATTTGACGGCTGATTCTAAAAGTGCGATCGCAACAGGTACTGAATATAGATTATTTTAAAATAACCTTACCCTCAACGTTCAACCTGAAAATGAAGGACGTTATAAATTTGGGTACTCTCTCTATTTCTCCCTAGAGAAATGTTTTTATTGGCTGACTATCTGAAAGAGTTAATTAATTATGATGTGATGTTACAAATTTACATACAAACAAGCTCGCCAGTCCAATTACTTTTTGCGTTCAACTGCTGATATGCTCACAAGCAAGAATTACTAATTTAAAACAAATTTTGTATAAAACTTTACCTACTGAAACTGAAATACGTGCTCTAGGTACTGAAGTTCGAGTTAATTCATTGTGTTTGTGCGCTTTACCATCTACGAGTACATCGCCACTTACTTAAGAAGAGAATGTGGTCAAGCATTACTTTCTAATAAGTAAAAGTCGCTTAAAATACAAAAGCCTCATTTCCCCGTTGATAAATCTATGAATCCTGTAGCGATATAAGCAAGTTTTCTCCATAGCATGTAACATACTTAGTTCTAATAAGGTCAATAGTAAAAGACCGTCTTCATACGAATGTCGTTACTGTGAACAAATAGAACAGGTATACTTGAAAACAATAGTTTAATTTAAATAATAAATAACACTTTTTTGTGTGAACGTATTTTCATCAACAATTCTAGTGGCGCAGGGGGAATTACCAATCCTTGAATCCAAGGTAAAGACAAGGGAGATAGCTACTGTTTGTTAAGTGTTATCTTGGCCAACAGGCCTTTTACACGACGGTTTTAACACAATGTTAGCCGCTACTTGAACTAATAAAACCTTTTTTTTTTTTATGGTAATAGCCGACAAACGCGCAGACGAGCAACCTGATGGTAAATGGTCATCGTCGCCCATGGACATCAGCAAGACCAAAGGTATCACTGATGCGTTGTCGGCCAGGA
>DWPT01001607.1:0-18199 GCA_018251895.1 Agathymus mariae mariae
AGCAATTCGAAATCTTATTCTATAGACAAGCCGTCTTTATACTTTCAAATTCATACAGTCCACAACCAGCGATACCAAGTATAGATGTACGGAAACGTACAAAAGTTGACTTAAAAGCATCAATCTGTTTGAACCGTGTATCGTTAGTAAGTATAACTCACAGTACTGGTTTTCTACAAACACCCATTGTCTTAATGATATCAATTGCGGGAATATTACGTACATGGTATTCATAATTAAACCGCAACAAGGGAAATACAACCTAATTACCACGCAACTAAGTACAGCTTACATTGACACATGTGGTAACTCTAGTAGAATTTGTAGCCATCGCAAATAGGATTGTATCGGATCGTGAAATAAGGTCAAAATTTGATTGTGACGATAATGACGGGGGCATAGTTTGCTAGATACAGATGGATGATTGTTTTTTTTTTCTAGTCTGAAAGGGATGTGTGTCTGTGAATTGGTACAAGTAGAATGATCGTAATTCGTAAGAGAGATTACAGGTTTTTGATTATTTTTAATTGAGTCTATGAAGATAACTTGGATTATACGGAATATCATATGTTTTTGTAAATATAGACCTGTGGCTACAACATATTTTAGCACTTTAGCGCGGTAGGGCATACGTTTTTCTTCGGAATTGAGTTTAGACTAGAATTCGGATCGAAAGAGCAGTTTGGCAATAACGAGAGCAAATTTCATGTGTCTTTTAGTTTTTAGAATTCCGTTGCGTCCTACGATACAAATGGAATACCCATAAAATTATTCGTGTATCTTTCCGTCTGATATAGATGATCCAATCTCCAAATTACAGCAGATTAGTTAAAAACAGGTAGGGAAGTGTATCATAAATATTTATGATGACAAATGCATATCTTATTTAAAAGCTACTATATAATATATACAACAATTGACCACTCCTCTCTTTATACTTTGGAACCAAGTGAACCTTAAATATCATTATAATCGTTGCATCTCTACCATAGTTTATAGGTAAACCTAAATGAAAGTCGTTTTCTTACCTAGAATTCCAATTTCCACGGTTAACGTGAAATCTACATACACTAATCAATCAAGCCTAAGCAACATGCATCACGTTACAAATTATATCAAGCAATTGCTATATCTTTTCTTGCAAGGTACGTCACATTTTTTGGTCCTGATATCATACTGGCTGATTGTATAACAACTTTTCGATCACGTTTTATTTTTTCATAAAATTAAAAGCGAATTCATTTATTTGTGCAATGCATTGATTTCACAATAATGCATGAAAAGATAGCTTTGTGGACCAGTGATTACTTGGCAGTGGAAAACATCGAACACGCATGAGACATGCTCCAGAGACGTGTTCTACAGGAGCTGGATAGAGTGACGACAACGCAACAGCTGAAGGATCTGCTAAAATTATACTGTTACCGATTGCCGCTGGACAACATATAACAGACACATCGATCCTATGAATAATCAGTGCAGACAAATTGTGAACAAGAGAGCAGGCTACACTATGTATTCGATTATTACGTTTATTTTACAATACATTTTATTAGCAATTTAATTTTGTTTTAAAAATGTTTAGTTAGGTACCTTAGTTTGTACTACGTATGCCATAGTACGCATAATATTGTTAATTTATGTTAAAAATATATTAAAAAAAAAATATTGCTTTTACATCAATAATACACTAAGGTTATTTGGTAAATAAAAAAATAAAAACGGTAACTATTTTAAGGTGAAAAACTATTCTTAAATTAAAATTAGTAGATACATGTTGCTAAGAGTTTTTAGTGTGTGTAATTTATACGTGAAGTGAAAAATTTGTCCCCTTTTTTTTCATCTGTTTGTCAATCGATTTTTTAATGTATTTTTTATCAATAAAACACATTGCATATATTTTTTGTAAAAGTAAAAATTCTCATCTATAATTATGCAAAGATAAAACAGTTCTGTTCAGTTTTCTCCTTTTGTTGTCAACAGATGTTTTTTGTTTTGTCACGTACAGATGTGTTTTATTGTAATAAAAAAAATGACAACAAAACGTTGTTTGATGGGCGAATTTCCACCATTAGTATTCATAGGATATATCGGACATTGGAAAACGGATTACTACAAATAAATTATTTTAAAAACAAGAATAAAGACTGAAGTACATATCGAATCGTTAACAAGTAACCAGAAATTACATTAAAAAAATAAACGGAAATATACAGATAACTTGGTATGAAATCCGTCGTACTATTTACCAGCTGTACAGCTGTATTACATTTTGTGGAATACTACCATCCCCTCTTCGCTTCGCTTTATAAATCCTTTACATGTTTACAAATAGAACTTACATCTGAAACACTCCATTTCTATCGAGCATTTAATATATTTGATTTATTTTTCATTTTATCGGTTTACGGATGGATTTTCTTAGTTCCATGGATAAGACATAATTATGTTCGTTTATAACAATAGCTTTTTAAAAGGAGTCCTAAAAGTGTTCACCGAACCACTCTCTAGTTCAGTTGGTAGTGAAACTATCGTGCGCGGGTTCTACCCAAAGTTGGGTGAAAAAATTGTACTAACCAGTGCCAGTATATACACACACACAGATACATACACACACGCGGTTTTTAATTATCTCGTTGTATCTCTCTACTCGCACATCGCAAATTATACATTTTTGGATGTAACAGTAAAATGAACTGTGTGAAATAAGTAATCTCACTACAATATGTATTATTCGTTCTCAACCGTGACCGAGTTTACTACACCCAGGTGAAGGGCAACATCCGTAGTCAATTATTGACACATTTAAATGTCATCAACGTATATTTAGTTTTTTTAATACAAAATTAAAATAAATAACTGGTCGACTTTGTAGTTATGTTAAAACACTAGGAGAATTGTTAATAGAAGGTCCTTCCTTTCATTGAATCTCACGTACCTTCGAACACAATAATCGAATTTGATGTTGATTTACAGATATTTTATGTTTATTCTGTTTCTATATTTATGTACCGGGTAGATAAGTAATTAGTATGCAAGGGATGTATATAAATAATTGAGCCCGTTGTAATAGCGAGCGAACATAACGGGGGCACTCATAATGTGTAATTGGTTACTTACATGCTTAATAATCTACTTTTAGTCACTGATGAGAGGAATTGTAAAACAGTTAATTATTATTAGTGACTTAGATTGTCGAACGAGGGGTTCCGGGTTCGAAACCAGGCCGGGGCTGACATTTGTGTAACAAATATTTGTCGTTCTCGGATCATGGCCTTTGCGATGTCTGTCAAGTGCCACCCGCAACACGGAATCCTGGCGCGGGGATGTGTGTAAACGTTTGT
This sequence comes from Agathymus mariae mariae, assembly GCA_018251895.1. Taxonomy (NCBI): domain Eukaryota; kingdom Metazoa; phylum Arthropoda; class Insecta; order Lepidoptera; family Hesperiidae; genus Agathymus; species Agathymus mariae. Next base: position 3,345 of record DWPT01001607.1, read on the forward strand.
TTGATTCCTGACTTCCTCATGGCTAAGTTTCCTGTTTTGTGGGATGCTTAGTATCCACAACCCCGTCCGCTCCGACAGCGCACCGGGCTTTCATTTGAATGCACCGGTGCAAATATCTCTCGCCCAGTAACACGACAGGGTAAAAGCAGTAGTACTGCGTTTTAATTAAATATTTAATTACGTACCCAAGGCTTAAAATCGAAATCACATACCATACTGTGTTTTATGTATGAGCTAATTATACATTTACATATTATGTCAATTGGGTTATATTCTGCTAAGATTTTGGTTTGTCATATTTTGGTAACAAATGTTTTGTACACCATTAACGTCTGTTATATACGTATATGTACTGCATTAACACTTGTACAATCAAATGACCTAGACGCTGTTGCGACAGTAGTCTAGGTACCTGTATTGTACGCACATTCGCCGTTTAAAAGTTTACAACATTATTATCAGTATCTGTTTGTTGCACGATTCGGTACTGACTAAAGTTTGTATTTAGTGTTAAGACACGATCTGCACTTTCAATTTGAGTATCGAATTCGGGTTTGATTATAGAACTTCAAACAACATTCGACTATCGTGCTGCTCGTCCTGTGTGAACGGAATAATCGCTGAAAGTTTTTTGGCACGGATTTTAAAGTGGTTTTTGCTAATAGATACGTCGATGCAACAGGAAGATGTATATTGTACACATGAAGAGTTTGTAAAACACTTGATGAAGCCGAGTGACAATTACAACACGTGCGTATGGATGTAGTGATGCGTAATTTTATTGTTATCATGTTGATACGATTGCAACGTTGGCTAAAGTAACTGCATCCATAAACGGTCGTTGCACGTCTTTATCCAGACGTTTCCAAAAAAAAGCAGTTCACACTCTGTACGTCTACCTACCTGGTAAGTCACTACGTAATGAAAACGGTAGGAAAATTTGTACAGGAATTTTGAAGAATACTGCGTTTCAGCAGACGTACATTTTGACGGACAGACTTCAGTAGGTATTTCAGTATCATTTCTGACGTAGGAAATATGCGTAATTATATCTAATCAATGAGCTAGCTTATATAATATAATTTAATTTTACGTTAACTTAAACATAGATAGTAAATATTATCAAAGACTTACGACGTTACGCGGCGAATAGTAAATGGCGATGTGTTTGTGTTACCGTCACCGTGGAGGAGTGTCAAAGACAACGAACGGTGATTGATACAGTGCGGTCCTAGATAGAGATGTTATGGGGCTCCATAGCCGAAGCTATCGGATATCCTGAATGAAATCCGATAAAAAAGTTTCGAATAATTTCGAATAGAGGCAGAGTCTAAATGAAACATGTTACGCCAAGTTTTCACAGTTGTCATTTTTACGGCAATTTTTATTATAAAAATTATACGACTGTTGTTCTTTTCTGTGACTGTAATACCAGATAATACCTAGAAGTAAAATCAACCTGTTATCTTATAAATATATTATGTATTTTTTCCGATTCCTAAATCGTCTAATAACCGTAACCGAAATTATGCGAAACAATCGGATAATCCGAAATAATATCACATCCGTAACTCTAACCGAAACCGGTAATATATTATTCATATGTCCGTATCTAGATCCGGAATTTTCTATCATAACATCCATAGACACGAAAAACGAGCCATGTCCATTTTTTATTTTAATTTTAAATAACAGAATTGAAATTCAAAAATTTTAATTGCCGTAACACTCGTCAAATATATAATAAATAAAACAAGCGAGCAATGATGAAACGCATAAAAATTTTCGTAAAAAAAAACTTATGATTAACTTAAAGGTTGTTAACCACAATGTGTTTATGGGTAAGGTATCGAAGGCGTTTGCGTCTTTAAGGGGTGATTTAGCTATTTCTTGATTGTAGCATTTCTTTTAGTAGCTATGTAACCCACGGTAATAACGAATGAGCCAGCTTTAAATATTGTCTCTCATAAATACTTAAAAAGACAACATACCTCCTAATATACATTATAATAGTTGTACTATTAATTTATGATGTGATACAATTAAAATTTTGAATTATTGCAATGATTTGACAATAAAATTCAGCTCAATTCGATATTTTTCAGTCGACAGGCGCCCTAATGTGATGTTATTATACGGGTTTGTTGATCCATAACATAAAAATATAGCCAGTACCATTAAATTAACAGTAAAATGAAACTAGTAAGACTGTTGATATTATACTTATATTGGTGGTGATTATACATAACAAACAGAGAGACAGTTATTTGTGAGTCACGCGACGCGCGGGAAAAATGTACCTCGTACTAGAAAATAAAAAATAATGCATAATATAAAACATACAAGGCGGGCTTACATGCTGTTAAATAAATTATCATATTATCATTAAATTTTGACAGTAACGAATAGCATTTATATCACCTACATGTTCTTTATATAAACATAAGCCATTTGTGAAGCGAATCTCGGGCGTATTTGCTTGTCTGAAATATTAAGTTATTTTGTGCGTCTATTCAATTTAATTATCGCTTGCTTGAACGAATGAAGATATTGGGATTTGCGTAACTGAGAATTCTTTGCAATGTTTTCAAAGGCGTGTGATGTCTTCTCCTCGTACATTGTGAGGGGAGATTCTGTCCTGCAGTAGAACACTTACACATACAAATTGTAATGATACACTGTTCAAATTATTTTGAACATATATGTTAGTGTGGCAGCACTGTGCATAGTTATTTTTAGTCTGCATAATAATTGAGTAATATTTTTTTGTGTCTGTGGTTGGCGTAGTGTAAAAAATGCATTTGCTTTGTAAACCCTTCTCATTTTTCCCGCTCTCGCAGCTACTTGCTGAAAATTATATTGAACCAGTGAAAAACAAATACAGTTTATTTTAATTGTCTCGCGTGTTTTATTATACATACACCATTTTATTTTTAGAATCACACAAACATAACCGCTAGTTAAAATAACAATATTACCACTGATTTGTAATAATAACTGATCTTCGACACACACACAACCTTTCAGGATATATATACCTATCTTATTAATTAATTAAGATTAGTTAATGTAATTGTGTTATTTTAATTAATGATGCAATATGATGATACATTTCGTAAGCTCGGGTTACGTCGCGTGCTTGTAAATAAATATGTGAAAATAGCAAGCAAAACTGATTACGGTATCTTCAAAATAAAAAATATATTTTTTAATACTTTGCTAGTACTGTTGAATGATAGCAAATGTTTTTTCGTACATTGTTAATAACTGATTAAAAGAGCCTTTGTTCTATAAATGCCTCTCGACCGTTGTCGTGTTTCTAGATAGGGAGCTACTACAATTATCAAGCCGTACTTTACATACAGATATAGAATAGAATACCCAAAAAATCGTCGTTCCCAGTTTACATAAGGATATACGCACCAATTTGCTGCGCTTTAGTTTTGATGTCAAATGGTGCTGGTGGTAAATAGTGAATTTAAATTGTTGCTCAATCAACACGTGTTCTTCGTGTGTTCTGTTTATGTTTTACATATAAACAATATGACTTGTGTTATGTTTCACATGATACCTCCTGTTTTCGATGGTTTTCTTCGATGCGTAGTTAGGATAATCAATCGCGGTATTTATCGTATTCGACGTCTGTGATACATGTAGCAAAATGCATCAAAGTCAGGATTTATTTACTCAAATGGAAGGACAAGTGGCTAAATAGACTGCATGCCTTTGTCGAGTACAATCCATAAACATCTACAGTTTACAAATTCGAGAACTTGTAAATGATATAAGGATGCTTCTTTCATTTCACATCATACGTTTCGACGTTTTTGAAATATGACATCTATAACAAAACGTAAATTGACCATTATCATTGATAAAAGAGCAGATAATTTTGCTACTAGTAATTTTAGTACAGTTAGGCCACGAAATCATGGTGACAACAAACTTACTAAGGGCCTATTTATGATCAATTGCACCAATTATCAACAGATGGTTCAGACTTAAACCTGCTAGGGATTTTACAGGCTTAAGTCTTGGGGCGGTGGGTGATGTTTCGTACTTAATGTAATTTATCTGTCGAGTGCATTTGGCCTGCTATGCTTCTATTTAAAGTTTGTCCACAATTTATTTTCAAGACTTACAGTTTTCTCGTAACTGGGTCCACGTCTGTATTGACATCGAATATCGGAGGTAACGTATGATAAATAAAGCATTAATTTTGTAACTTCGGCCCACAAGTTTATCTAGAACTGCGATATAGAGCAATGACATTTTGAAGACTCTTTTATGTACTCGTAAATGTCAAGTAATTGTTTGGCAGTTTAATGATAACGTTTTTAAAGTTCATAATGATAAATAACTATGTTGTTTTTAAGATTTGCACGTCGTGATATCATAATTAATGAATCGGTATTAATGTGATATGATTAGTAAATTGACGATGATTTTTTATGCGTTTCTATTTCAAGATTGGAAAAACAATTAGCATAACAATCGACATCAGTTCTTTGACCGGAGTGCGACATTAATAATACTAGTGTTATGGAATCACTCCCCTGTCCGTTTGTCAGTCTACAGTCACTGTGGGATAATAGTGTTTCTTACACGTACAGCTGAAACAAAAATAAATTTTTGGGGTAAAAAAAAATTGGTATTAGCTGTACTTTAAGACTACAGATTTCTAAATAGCGAAATAATTATTCTCTCAGATACATTATGAAACTGTTAAGCCTGTTAAGAATTGAATTAATTCAAGTTGTTTTGATTATGAATATATCACGTCAAACGAAAAGGGTAATGTCCACAGAGCTTCTTAAACTATAACGAATCGACTACAGATTTCACAAAATCGAACTTGTCACCGGTCACAACAGATAAAAGCCGCTAAAGATGGTTCGCAGTTTTGTGAGGTAGGTTTTTCGGCGGCATGTAAACCCATCCTAACTGTTGACCAAGGTTTCCGTCAGCGCCTCCACAGTACAGTCAGTAGCCGTCTAACAATGAACGAGAACCGTGTTTCGGTGCCACTAAACTGTACCGCAGTTGGTGGCATTGTTTGTGGGTTACAGTTTGACTCGGATGTGCTTGTGTGCCGGCTGTGTTGACGGAATAGTTAAAATAGCAGTATCTGTGTGTGTTGCGTTCGATTTGTCGAATGTCGGTTGGTTGTCGATTTTTACAGTGTTAAATTTATGGTGCCTGTCTGTCAAGTGGCGATTGGTACATGTATTTGGTTGTAGGTTCTATAGTTAACAGATACGGTCAATTTAAATTCGTTATAGTTGTATACTAGTTCGTTGTAGGTACCACTATAGGTGTTTTGGTGTATGTTACAAGGAAGGTAAATGTAACTGATTTTTATATAGCTTTGTGTTACCTAAATAGTTTTGTATTAGTTAGAAAATAATTATGCTATAATTATTAATCCATTTATTAATTAATTCAAATAATGATAATTATATTTTGTGTATATGACCTCTGCCGCAATGCTGGGTAGTCATATTTACGTATTGGACAGAGGCTAACAACAATAATAATTTTTCTATTTCCAAGCAGGCTTCTGCACTAGGATTGGTCATACAAGAACGGCATTTTTATGACACGTCAAAAACGAACTGAATTAGATGCTAAATAAAACGCATTGCATACGTGAGTTATCGTGTGCTATGTTGTGTACAAGAGGAAATATTAATACATACACATTTTTTTAATGTTTAGTAATTAATAATAATTAGTAACTGCTTAGTAACACTTTGAACTTTGATGAAGATTATAAGAGTCATTGGCACGTTAGTTGTAGGAGATACTAATGCTATCTCTGCCACAAAAGGTTGATTTAGTGTACGATACGGAAATATGAAAATGGGATGTTAGTGCATTGAAAGGAGAACGATTAAATTATAACTTGGATTTGACATTTTCTTCTAGTAAACGAAAACGGTGAGTTTGCAAATTTATCTTTAGTCTTCAATCTTATCTTATCTACTACAGGCTTTTTATAGTTTGTCTTTATATAATTACAGAAACTGACAAGCTCATAAATAAATTGTAAGTGTGTGTGTGAACGTTCATTTATTATTATTTTTGTGTTGTATTATCATTGTAATCACGGGTTATTATTTCTAACTCTCGATATGTTAGGGGCAGAGACCATAGCACACCATGCCAGCGAATCGAAATTCCGCATTGTACACTCGTAATAAAGTAGTGAATCGCATGTGCGGCGAAATTCAAAACAACAATTGTGTACATTCCTGATAGTTATGTTTGAAAAGTTTGTATCATTTTAACAATTTTGTTCGTGATAACAACGTCCTAGGCAGCATGCAAGGAGCATGCTAAATATTATCCTGTTACTTATCGTAAGTTTTACAAAAATATTAATGTTGCATCCCCTTTAAACGAGAGGTTAAATCTCATGAAGGCATACACGGTCTTTGCATAAGTATACAGGAAGCCTCCAGAACGTTTGACAGCCGTCATACGTCATGTAACTCCTCTAGCATCAGGCGCAATCATATGGACCAGTTTGTCCGTAATAAGGACGAGCCATCTAATCGTAACTATTCATCGTTCGACGTCGATGACGGCAGAGAAAAATGATATAATATGAGAATTAGCCAACATGAAAAGAGTTGCAACTATAAAAAGGTCTCGTTTATGACCACACCCAACAGACGCGGTGTCGTCATTGATAAACTACCCCACCCTAGCCAGCCAAAGTATTGATCCAGTGGAAAATCGCGTGGTTCTTGCAAATTGTAGTACGGAAATAGCTGAACTTTAATAGAATTACGTAATTTGAAAAGTATTTCTATGTTCGTATAACAATTTCTGGTTAAAATAGTCAGTTTTCTCAAACAGACAATGTATGAATAAAACGATGTCATCACCTCCCTAGCAAGGATTCCGTGAGTTACGAATGGCATATGCCCTTTGTGAGCTTCCAGAGATTTCCGATGTCTTCTTAGAAAAGTTACGGGTAATGTGGGATTTTCACTTACTACCGACTAAAACTTCATTCCAGTTACCCTGTAAGAAGTAGCTTCGCATTTAAATGCAAAGTTACTGCACAGTACCCAATCGAGATCGTCCCGTAACTAGAGTCGCCTTATTCTTCTTTGCTTACAAGGCATGATTGCTTATGTCATAGCCAACGTACTATTTGCCTGGGTGAAGTGTCTTAAATACGGCACCAAACCCAAGAACTCTTTTCTCTGGATTATTGGCTGGAATGGACTCCATAATTCGATATTACAAACAACCATGACTTGAGAAGAAATCTGCATCCGGCCGTGCGTCTACCCCGATTTGAAGTCGAAACTGTTCTTTGATCGACAATTGTCATTATCAATTGGGTTGCTGGGTTTGTGTTTTTGATGATTGCTATTGATTACTGATTTTGATGATTGGTATTTTATTAAAGTACTCTGCACCAATATGTGATAAGCGTTCGCGCGCTCGATAATGAACACGATTGGTGACGTAATGTTTGTTTATTAAGAACAATACCTACATTCGTTTAGGATTCAATCAATACAATTTATACATTTATGTGTCCGTTTACTGATTATATATTTTTGTAACATCATTCTCCAAACATGTTTTTTATTAATTGCAAATATAAAAATAAATGTATTTTTTGCTTAAAATGAACAACTAATTAGCATTACATATAGTTTATCAGACACACGAATTTTAGTGGAATTATCGTGTACACTAACGAATAGAACAATGCATGCAACTTTCATATAGCGACAGATTAAAAAATTGTATGACGGACTTTGTAAAAAGTAGTTACATCCTCACAGTGTTAGAATTTAACTCACCTAATATTAACTTATAAAGTAAACCATGAATCATCCAGGGGAAAATTTGAAGCATGCTAGCGTGCGTCATTGTCCTGAAAAATGGTGTCGGATGTACTTTGATTGATAAAATTTTAAAATGTGTTGATATGGAGACTGTAAGCCTTATTAAATTATTGAGTTGCTGGGACTAAATCCATCCTTGAGCTCAAGCTAACTTCCTGTTAACCAACGAATAAAGCAATGGTAGCTTTCAAAAGTCCCTTAGCTCCGTATCAACCAGTTTAATTTTTATAGTAATTGAGTAATCGTAAGGTTCTTTCCCTGTCTGGTAACTAGAAGTATAGACACTTGCGTTATACGTTCCTCAGTAAATAAATATTACTTTCCTGTTAGAAATAGTGGTACGGAATGATATTACAATACCGAACATGCATGTTATATGCAATCGCTCAATGTAGTCTCATGCTCAAGAACAAACGACACTCCGATCGACCTCTATTGGTTCTAATGCTGTTGTCAACGTGGATACCAATATGACACCTCTGGAGATGCGTGCTCCTTCTTAGTTATCAGGGGAAATGCCGTTCCGGGGTCTCCTGCACCGGTCAACGTTTATCGCGCGTTATCTACACGTAATTATGTGCAGTCAGCTGCGATCAACGGCACGACACCTTAATGTCTCGTTGCTGATTGACAACGATTGCAGCGGTAGATGGTGGCCAGGTAAAATGGTGGATTGAGTTTGTAAACAACAGAAGTATTAAAAATATAATTGAATTTATTGATTGTCAATTAAATCGATTAACTTGTGTTGTCCTATTTCATATTGACGTTAGTTTCATAGTGATGATCCAAGATTGAAGAATTCTGGGCTTCGGTTGCCGGCCGCAGCTATTTTTAAAACGAGTGTTTGTAAGGACTAATTTATTTATTTTTGATTGTACGTAGTTAATTTTCGTACGTAGTACTTAAGTACGTAGTTAAAGACGCATTTGACTGACTGGTCCAATTAACGCTAGAAGCATTCAACTATTGGCAGCAACGAACTAAATTAAGGACAGACCATACAAAACCATCCATCAAATATAATATAATTATAATATAGCATTTTATTAGATGTATGAAGTTAGAAATTGTTGACTATGAAATTAATGAGTTTTATCAGATTAAGACTATTTATTATTAATAAAATGTTAAACCGTCACTGTAATGTTTGTTCACAAGGACTTTCAAGGAAGCGTTTCGTCAGCTCTGACTTATAAAATGAGGCGTTAACGCAAATTATTCTGACGCAATGGAGATCAAATTGTATCTAAAGTTGAATTTAGATAATGAAACTTGTCCAATTAACCGCGCCGCGGCTTTTCAAAGTATTACTGATTTGAAGCTACAAGCAATTAGCGCAATGCTGATAGGGGCGGCTGCGAAGTTTGATCCTTTGTATGACCGTAGCGTTCTTTGTGATCTGTATTTGGTTATATTAATAGATGTTGCGAACGTTGGTTTCATTTTCAAGATTATATACAATAACAAAAAACAACTTCACTACATTTCTTTTCTCATCTTACATATGATCATATGCGCGTTGAATGTAATACTTGTAGGGTATTAGACTGACCACAGTTTCATTGAAAACCATTAATTCTAATCATCCAGATCAAGTGAAAAGTTGAAAACAATGTAATATTACGCAAAATAGCACCATTCTAGAAATTACACCTTCAACCTGACCGAAATAATATACACCTTCAACCTGACCGAAAAAATCTTGAGACTTTCTTATAATTAGCAAACCTCTTGATGCAATTAACCAACTTAGAATAATACTTAACGCAAGTAGTCTAAATAAATTAGCCGTATTTAGGGCAAAGAGACTAGGAAAACAAGGCAGCAATAATACCAGGATTTCTTTCGAAATTTAGCATCTGTTTTCACTAAGATTGTTCCAAGCCCACCTGTTGTAGATTCTGTTTGACCCCCATCATAGTTGTCAAAGCATCTAGATAATTCAATCTCGGCGTCTCCCTGTCTGATGTAGATGTTTTGAAGTATTTTGTCGTAATTCATCTTGGGTTAATTACTTAGTGATGGGAAGGTTTTAACTATCGATAAATTTAAACTCCGAAAATTGTGTACATTTCTTCTTTTTTCTGCTGATCCATAATTTGTGTTTGTCATCTGCATTGTTTTCTTAAATAAACAAATAATAAGCATTCACACACTTAAATATATTCAATATAATTTTTTGGTTCTCTGTTTATGAATCATTTCATGAAATAATATCACGATTGGGGTCAGTTGTACTATATATATGATAAACATGTTCATAAGATACGTATCAGGTATTTATAAAATCAGTCATTAATCATATCAGGCAAGACATTAATCAAATTTCATCAGTTTTACGATTTAAAACACAATCCACTACCTACTGGCGATAGAGGGCATCTCAGTAACGTTTATTACTCAATACGCAACTTTGATCTAGTAGTATGAAAATCATCTTGCTATAAGTACTTATGCAATTTAATTTTTCATTATTTTTTAATAACAATACAAAAATAATCATTAAGATTTAAATTATCGTTTGCTAATTAGCAAGGAAACCTTGCATTAAAATTTAGCTCAATAACATCAACAAGGTTTGAATGGTGACTTACATCACTTCTGACCCGAAGACCCACATACATACGATAGTAGAACCGTGACTTAACCTATATTGGATATTAAAAACAATCCTTGGACGTACGGTGTGGTAGTGTCACGTTGAAAATATTAGTTAAATTTTGTGCTGTTGTTATACACGAGTAGACATAAAATGTTTAACTTACATAGTAAATTGATTCTAAAACGCCATCACAACGCTGAAACTACACTTTACTCAAACTACACTGTGTCAAACCTTATTGTAACAATGCCATTGCTTGCATTACCACTTTATACGGGTTTTCTGCGTACGTTTCATCAACAAGAACCAGTATCAACGGATTTAATGTGGAGTTTATTATTATCTGATTCCAATAACCCTAAATAAAGTAGTTAAGGTGACGTTCTATTCTTGTGAAGTTATTACAGCAGCTGTGCAGTGTTGCTTATGTCATATGGACATTTACGGCTGGAATTTGTGAATTATCTTTTAATTGTAATTTTAATTGCAGGACGACAGCGTTTTAAAACGCAAGATTTATAATTTTCAAAGTGTATTTTAGAAATATCTCGTTAGATAGATATGTGTGTATGGGTTTTGTCAACTTTCAAACGATATGGAAATCAAGAAAGGATTTTCTATTTCGATGTGAAGTGAAAACAAGTGCGCGCTGGTAATCCGGTTTCGCAACTTAAAATTAACACACGCCTCACAGTTAATTGAATTCTGATGAGTTTTTAATTAAGTATGTACATTGACTCGTTAGGCTAAACTCGTTTCTATATTTATGCACAAAGTAATTTAATCCGCAAGTATTTAGACTAGTTGAAATGTAGACTTAAACTTCAACCTAAGTTTGAATCCTGCACGCATTTGTAATGTTTAAGAGCTAAGTAGTATTTTATTGACATTTACTCGAGCGAATGGGAATATCGCGAAGAAAATATCCATGGTAGTTCTCTAAAATTTTCCAGAAGATGCGTAAAGTTGTCCAAGGCCGACTTGGCAATGTGCGATCACAGTCGGCTGTCTGTTCTGGTTCTTATTCTGAGACTAGAGTCAACAGTAGAACCATTATTTGGTTGTAACGATGATGAAATAAAATGTTTTCATAATAGTCGGAACTTCATCGGTATACAATATAATCATTATCATAAAGAACCGCATCGCCCGTTTTATAAAATAATGGATGTTATGTAACACAGCTTAGAAATGTTTTTTTTTTTTTCAATTTCAAAATCTTTCATAACATGATGTGGTCGGAGTTCCTCTCGTGAATCTGTGTTCAATCCACCGTGTGTAATATAGATTCTAATAGAGTGCTTTTACATTTTAAAAATATTCGTAGTTATAAATATATCGATATCGACATAAATATTGCACACCACCATGTTATCGTAATTATTATATGTAATGCTAATGTTGTTTAGTGACCTAGCTGATATTATGCAAAATGTAACCAAGCAATAATTAGCGAAAAATTATATGTTATTTGTTACTCTCTTAACAGAAAGTGAATACCAAATTGTATGTTGTATTCTGCGGGGACAGATCTATCTCCAGGGACGAAAAGACCGAGTCTCATATATATTAACTTTAGTTGTTTGGGGTGATTCATGATAGGAGAAAAAAGTCCAAAAAAATATGTTTTGCTCTCTATTTCCTTAACAAATCTTATGAATATAAATATTAGAAAAAAAAAAATATTGAATGTATATAAAAAATATTGAATATACGTTGTGTGATATATATTCATGTGATGTGAAATCTTAATTTATTTATTTATATCAAGTTATATATGGTTAGTAGTCACCGCTGTCGGTGCATGTCAATAACGTCAAATGCATAACCGACGCTTTTCCTGTCAAGATGGAAGCGGGGATGCCGCATACTAGTAGCTTCGATACTGTAACCGAAATACGTAAAAATAATCCACGGTAGATTCTAAAGGAGGATGCTGTTAGCCAGGCTGGTAAAAAACTCTTACAATCCCTCGCATAAGTAACGTCGGTTTAATCTTGTAAGTTAAGCTCAGCGAATTCCAGAACTATCCGCTATAGCTACATTTTCTGTTTGGCAATATGCACTCCAAGCAGTGGAAATTGGCTTGGACTTGAGCATGTGAAGACTTTTATATAAAAAAGTGATAGACATTGATTAAAAGTATATTCAAATATTCATAAAATATTTAATGTACATGTTGGTTACCTCGCAGTTTTGTTATCAAGATCTATATTTTGATATATCAATAGTATTGTTTGCACCGCTTTATATTGGATTTATATGGTTAATTTATTATCGATATAAATAAACAGAAGAATTTAAAAAAATATATAAGATAATAGACATCACTGGACTTTGGACTGAAGCATCCTTCGTACATTTACATTACATTAAATTTTATTACATTTACCAACCTTATTGAGTTATACAGTTCTAAACATTAAATGACCACCAAAAACATTTGTTTTTAAATTGACATCCAAAAGATATCAAATCAAACGCTAAAATTCAACATTATGTAATCTAACACTTCCATAGAGTTGATTTAACATGGCGCTAAGTTAATTACACTTTAATTGTAAAAAGTACATAACGATTTAAAGGTGACTCAGAGTCTGAAGTTATTTCTTCGTAGATGTTAATAAAATCGATTTATATTCCGTAACAAAAAATGTATTTTAATATTTTCTTTACCAAGATAACTGTGTTAATAATTGTACAGAGAATTGTGTTGATTGTTTAATTCGTAAATATATTGTATTTACGAAAAAAACACATATCATGATAACACACACGTAATGGTATCATAATAATATATCATGTATCACATCGTATCATCATTAGGGCAATTTATTGATTATTATCTCGATGTTCGGTATCTAATCGTTGCTAACAATAGTTGAAGGTATGTGAGTAAGTGGATTGGAAATGAAGAATTCCTAATATATTTTATATTCTATTAATAATATACGGCGTAGTTTAATGAGGAAATCTTTCCTCATTTGTTAAGTGTTACCAGTGATGTCTTTATCACATGTGTTCTCGACAATATCGGCGTATCCTTCAGAAAACCATTTCAGGTTAGAGCAAACTTGGTTTCATTGCACGTTAATTAATTGTATTTAAGTAAGAAATAAACATTCCGTGCTTGAAGAAACCGGTATTAGATACCATTGGGATCGGGTGTCAAACGACAATTTAAAAAATAAGAAAAAAATTAAATTAGATTTTTTCATGAAACCTTTCAGGAATGAAAGTGTGAATATGTTATTTTGTTGAAACAATAAGTAGCTTTATCAAGCGTTAACGCCTTTCTTATACCAAATAAAAATTTTATGCTATTAAAACGGGATGGAATTTCTTTGAATTTTTATTAAATACTGGCTTCATTTTGCATACAACCGAAACATTGGCATATCATACCATATGACGATATCGACGGAATAAACTTTGTTTCATTATTATACAAATTAGATCATTCCCTGCCGTTCGTGTGGTTGAACGATGGCATTGAGTTAACAAATAAATGTGAATTAAATTATTTTAACTATATATATGTATGTAGACTGTCGTGCTTGAAAATTATTTGGGTGTTTTTAATGATTGTGTCGTGTGGTTTAACGCCGTCCAAGATGAAGACTTTAGGTGTGTGTATTGCAAATAGTTATCGAACTATTGTAGTTATATTATTTTGTTTGTTCGTTTTAATTTACTTAACAATATTATTCTCGTTACTATGTTAACGCATGCTTTGAAGGTTTGTCATATTTATGATTTCCATATTGTATCAAATCGGTTCACATTACGATATATATTCACGGTTGCTATTTTTTATTCCGATATTTCTACACTGATGCTGTTATCACAAACCGTTTGAATTGGTCTAAATAATAGCACGAACTTTACCCATTGAGAATAAGCATTGTTTATATAAGATTTAATTTTTTTTATTAACCGTTTGTTAATTATAAGAGTTACCACGGTAATAAGATAATTCGTACGTTATATTATTAATCGATATTGTACAACATTAATTGACCGCAGGTCAATATTTTTTTACGATAAAATTAATGTAGGTATTTACGGTAAATCAAATCAAATCACGTTTATTGTGAAATATAGGTTTAACAAACCTCTAAGTGAACTAAAATTATTGCTCCTCATTATTACCACCGCTTATGGGCACACAATTGAATAATGTTTATAAATTAATAATAAGAATACAAAAAAAAAAATACTAATTAACTAAAGATTATGAACTCGAGTTATCAAATCAATTTATTATTAAAATAGGCCATACGTCGGTCAAGTGTTAACGAGTTTTTTTTTATTGTATGTTTTATAATTTTATCCGATTAATTAATCCAAAAACGGTTATATCGGTCTCTGGTTAA
>DWPT01001608.1:0-18198 GCA_018251895.1 Agathymus mariae mariae
TACATGTAACATGTAAGTTTAAATTTGGATCTATGCAATCCACGGAAGCTGATAAGAGAATTACGAAAATCGCCCGTAGCTGTTCGTTTAAATCGATTACTCTATACTCGTGCTGTTGCGCAAATAATTTATCATGCGTGGAGTACCGTCACTTAGTGGCCAAGTTTCATACGAATTGTACAAAATCAAGCGCTTGTTTTAATGCGCACTCAGCTTGAAGCCATTAAGCTTTTCCGGTAAATTGTGGTGACGTATTTTTGATAACGATAATATTTATGACATCAGTGAATGGGTCGCTTTTCGCTATCGACCTCCTAGTAATTGGCTTGTGTAAATGATTTTGATGTTGCATTAGAATGACGTACGAGCGAGAAAGCATTAAAACCCTTCGATATTCAATATTTCTTGAGCCTCATTAATGACTATTGATTGTAACCAAATCTCAATACTTTTTTATATCAGGTTGCTCGCAAGAAATATTTTATACCATCATGACTTGAGTTGGGCCTTTTGCATTAGGGAATATTCATTAATCACACTATTTTGAATTGTTTGGCTTTTTAATTGTGTGATCAAACCATTACAACAATAACCATCAAATTGTTCTGCGCAAGCTAAATATTATAGCTCTTAGTATCAGTAGCTTTCATGGGCAATTATATTTATCTATGGGGTACTCAACCATTAGCCTCAACTAACGATTTGCTCAAGTGGGTATATCTGTTTGTTCTGTTTTCGAAAATACCAGCAATATTTTTTTCTGTTTCAGAATTCTACGATAGTGGCAGCGGAAGTGACGAACAGGCACCGCGGCGGGTGTGCAGGCCTCGGCGAGCGGCTGCTGGGTCCTCGTCCTCGGGTGCTGCGACCAGCCCTGCGCCGGGGCCCGGTCGCCGCCGCCGCTGTGGCATATCGGCTCGCGAACGGAACCTGCGCAGACTGGAAAGTAACGAACGCGAACGTATGCGGATGCATTCTTTGAATCGCGCTTTTGAGGTACTTACGTGTAGAAAAAATAGTAATAAAAAACCAATATCCACATGGCTTCTTAATTAATTAAATTATTTAGTGAAAAAAATAGCGCTATAGAGGTGGTTTGGTAATAGATGATAAAAGACAATGAGTAAAGCAGTAGTGTGGTCATGGAATGATTGTGGTGATGTTTGAAATGTTTGTTTTGTGTTTGAAATGTTTCTTGTGTTTTTGATGTCTCACAGTTGGTTCGGTTCTCCTGTTAGAATGAAAAGGAACTTGGAAAAAGTTTGAGTTATTACTTGTACCTTATTTTTTATATCTGCCGATAGAGAACACGCAATCATAACAAAGATTTGATGAAATTGAAGTCAGGTAATATGGATTCGGATTTTCCATTTTGCTTTTTCAAGTCTAACTCAATATGCAATACAACAGAACTATAGAGGTTTAATTACTTCACATTGTCAATTTTTGTTATAGGATCTGAGGCGCGTCATTCCTCATGTAAAAAAAGATAACAGAAGTTTATCGAAGATAGAAACTTTAACGCTTGCCAAAAATTACGTAAAAGCACTAACCAATGCTATATGCACCATGCGGGGCGAAGTACCTCGTTATCAGTAAGTACTTAAAATTTTATTGCTTTGTTATTAAAATAATGAATATCTACCAGGGCATGCCACCTATAAGCAATGTCAAACAGAACTACAATCTAAGTATGATAGATGAGTAGTATTAAAAGCTGGGGGCTAATTCGTTCCTCTATCGAACAACCCGAGGTACGACGAGTATCCGTCCTTACGTCCCGAACATCCCGCTTTTACGGAAGACGTGGTTGACATGGTCATTCGATATTCGCACTCACAAAGGACAGGAACAGATTGCCTGCGGCAGTGTTCTGGCGAGATGAAGTAGGCGTGCTTATGACGTAGCACGGTACGAGACTGCAAAAGGAGAGTGAATAGATTTTCTAAGTTAATGCGTTAAATAAACTTCATCGCCATTTTCCATCGTGAGATTGTTGTCAAGCATTAACTTAGTTTATTTAAAAAAATATATTTAAATGACTCGTTTTACGTGCAACTTAGCATCTAAATATTTTAAATTTAAAGGCACAAATAAGATATGGTAAAAGTACCACCGTAGAGAACTTTTTTATGTTGTTGTGTATGAAAAAGGCCAAGAACACACCAAAGCGTGTTATTTTCTATAAGCGTAATAATAATATAAAATTTAGATTTGTCGAATATTCCGGAGAATTGATACAAGTAGATCATATAAATTTTAGACTTCTGTAAAATTAATATTTAATGATATGATCTTTGCAGATTTAACAGTGACGATGAAAATGTAGAGCCTGTATTCGTTTTAAATCGAGAGGAACAAAATAACAACGAACCGAGTGATCGAGACAGGGAACAAATGGTGTGAGCACGAGACCATGCCCAGAACGAGCATAGAAATTAAGAAAAACGCGATTAGAAGAAATTCAAAGACCTCACGATTATGATTTGAAAAATATGGAATTCCTATTAAAACATAACGGACTTTAAAAGATAACATAACTAAAGTTATTTATCATTATTAGGATATTGAAATGGGTATGTCCAGTTTATTGGTTTGAAACGTTTGCTTTCCGTAGGGAATATATTATTAGGTATGTATATTCGTTTTATGTGTTAAAAACAATAGGACTCGCTTTGTAACAAGCGTGAACACACGGCGGTCCATATAAGCAACTCATGGCGTATCATAAAAGGAAACGTAACGAACCCTAAATAAAAATTCCTACGTTCATGTTTTATATTTTAAGTATGATAAGTAAAATATTAAGAAATAGGCATTCTAATGTACTGTATTTTATTGTCAGAGCTCTCTTCAAGCCAGTTACACAATTGGAATGTTCTAACATATTTAAAGCCTGGTAAAAACATTTAAGTGATTCAATAAAATCATGAATTTGAATTTGCAGTTTATCTTAATTTCTCATTTTTATTTACATTTCTTTATTAAAAAAATACTCCGAATACAATTGATATAAAACTATTTTTAGAAATATTATATAACAAACGCATTATTTAAAATTACGAACTTTAAGAACACGTTGAGTGAGTACACGACTGAACTACTCTACTTGTCTTGGGCCCTAAGCTGCTGCGTTTTATGTATTTTATAAACGACGATCTCTCCCGTGGTGCCAATTAGAAATAACTGAGATTGCAAAAGAAATATCAAGAATTGATTACTTCTTCCGATGGTTCTTAGTTATTGCAGAAAAAAGAGATCTTATCTTATATTTTACATTTAGCCTAGTTCATTTATTATCTTCAGTTGAATAAACTACTGAGGCTAAATTATTGTTAGTGTTTCAAATGTTAGTGTTATCAATACGTTTGAAAAATGTATCTTTCATAGATCCTACTTGATCTTAAGTATTCCATCGAACGAAGTGTTAAAAAATGTTATAGAGAGTTTTGAGTGATCCTAGTTACACATTGTTTTTTTTTATACAAAATTGGTTGTAATGTATTTAAAGATATGTACAATTCAATAATTGGACTATATATATTATAAATACATAGTAAGCAAATTCCCCACAGCATGAATTTAGCGTTTTCTAAAAACTCTTCCCAATGCAGCTACGATATTAATATAAAAATAATAAAAATATCAAAATTTCAAAATAGTTTTAAAAGGCTAGTTAATTACATAAACGGTATAAAGTTTGTTCTGTACTGTAAAGTTAACACGTCGCTATTTGTGTCCAATGGTTTATGGTAAATTTACAAGTGTTGTTTAAAACAATTTAGATACACAGATATGATGTAATCTCAGAATTATAGTTACTTTCGAATGTTAGTTGATGATAAAATTTAGTACTTACCTACGTATGCAGTTACCTTAATTCAAATTCCCCATTTTAAAAGATGTAAAGTAAAATATAACATAAAATGCATTTTTTGTGTCATTTTGTATTAAAATATTCTTGTGTTACCAAAATTGTGATTTAGAATAAGGTATATTCTAGAAGATTGTGTAATATATTTCAAAGATGACTCGGCGATATAAATATAATTGAATGTTATGAGCAAATCCTATTTATTTTTTATTTATTACCTTCCTCTTAATATACATTCGTATGATCTCATAGTAGCTTGCCTTTTAATGGGAGACCATTAAACCTTGACCGTATCTCTCCGCCTTATGAGCGACGGTTGAGGGAATGGCATCAGATCACTAACTTTTGAACGTGAAAGACCTCTGTAACACACAGGTTAACATTACAAAACCGGATGTAGCTGTGCGAACAAGAACAACAAAGTGAAAGAAATGCTGTGCAACGTACATATGTAGCGATGACGAGAAGAGCTTTTTTTTTAGAAAGTGGCAATGGGACTTTAGTGAAATACCTATAGAAAAAATAAATATGAGTATCTCAGCGAAAATCGATTGTCAACCACTAGTAAACTTCGTCTTCAAGTTACTTTTTGAATTTGTTACTTTTAATTTGTACCTATAGAATATACTTGAACAGATGACGAATTTAATTGGCTCATTCTTGGCGCGTATCGGTTTGCAGTTTACTGCAAAGGACGAGCCTGTCCTTATAAATGAGAAGGTCAAGATCGTACGGATATCAAATTATTTATAGTAATAAATTATTAATTAAATTATTTATATGAAATTATTTATCCACACTGGTTCAGTGTGAATTTATCTCCGTCAATTTAATATCTCCAGATTAGCAATCAATGACGTAACGATAAGGTCTAACGTGGCTTAATGCGGGTATTTCTATTACAGTACCTAGTAGATAGTTATTGATTACCTGAAATACTGCGCCGCCACTTTAATAATGTCTAAAAACCAAACAATTTTGTCGTACATATCGATACAATATTGATTAATAGTCAAGTAAAATGAAGTAAGCAGTTTACTAATAACTGCACTCAATGCAGTAATAGCGCATCACTTGAATAACTCGTCGCGTATCTGTATACCTAAGCTATGCTGGCATCGACTATGTAACCGTTCGCTATGCTACATAACATTTTGTTTCTGAAATTGTATTTTGAGTCTTACCTTGATTTGATAGATAAAAAAACCAAGTTCGCGATACATGCTTAGTAAATTGGCCACACAGAAATTAATAGAAAGTAATATTTTTCTCTGTCACTTCTAAGCAGGTATGCATATTTTTTTTTGTTCGAGTAACTCCTCCAGATATAACAATTCATGAGACAATTCGTTTAATACTGTTTTAAGACACTTGCCAACGCAAGAAATTACGAGTTTAATACATTGTAAGAAATAAGGAAGTGATCGTTATTGGTATTTTACAGAGTCAAGATAGATCGAAAAATAGTATTAAGATAAAAGTTTCATCTGTTTATAGGCTTTTGAGTTTAAATAAGTACAACCATTAAAACCAACTACAAAAGCATTTCCAAGCTGAGTCGATGGGAGGTAGGCGAAATTATTATAAAATAACATACATCTATTTCAAAAGACAAATTATTTTAAAATATAATTGTTCTTTTTTAAATTACAATTATAATTAATTCTGTATTCTAATAATGCATGTAGTACACGGCCACACGGACAGCTTCAATAGGCGTAGATGCACATCACATCATCTCATCACAACTCAGGAATGTCACAACGTTTTGTGAAATTACAGGTTACAGCTACACAATGACAAATTACAATCACATAATTGATAGTTGTTGTTTTTAACAAATACTGCAGCATTACAGAAAATATGTCATGGAGCTCCGTAACCATAACCGAAACTATCGGATATCCAAAATAAAAATATATCCGAAAAGAAAAAATCCGAAACCGTAACCGAATCCCATAAAACAGTTTAAACAATTTCAGATAGGGTCAAAGTCTAAGTGAAACACGTTATGACCGGTTTTCACCGGCTGAGCTGGTACACTACCAGCGTGTATCAAATTTTTAGACGGTTTTTATTGTTTAATTTTTATTATTATTTAGTTTTTATTATTTATTTCTTCTGTGATTATAATACTAGACAAATACCTAGAAGTCAAGTCCAACTGTTAACTTATAAATACATTATATATTTTCTTCTAAGTCCTAAATCATCTAATATCCGCAACGGAAATTATCTAAAACAATCTGATATTCTGAAATAATTTATTCCGTAACCTTAACCGAAATCGGTAAAATATTATTCATATATATATTCGTATCGATTTAGCGGGGAATAATGTGAGGGAAGTCTGCATTATATAATAAAAGATGACGCCGTAATCCTAAATGACCTCATCAAATTTCTCTATATTGCTATAAATTAATTCTGAACGTTGAACAATTGGAGCACTCCGATTATACGATCATCAACATAAGCAAAATATGTCCCTCCGCTTTGCAGGTTATTATAATTTGTTGCGTCTGTACTAGATAGTATTGTCCAGTATTTGTAATAGTTTTTCGAATCCCAAACGATATTCTAAAAAAGATTTCTTCCCTACAAGAAACTAAAACTTTCTGCATTGCCATCATAGTTCTATATCAAAATAATATAAAAATCTCCATTTTCCTAAATTCCTAAATTCTTATACCGTACGTTCCACTTGATGCTCAGTACGCCCAAAACGTACCATATAGCGTTTCACTTGACGATCGCGGACGTTGTGGTCGCGGTGAAAACGTCATTAATGACGTCATTATTTTCGCTCACGCCGAACCCTCCACGCCCCATGTCACGAGTTAGGTCAATGTGAGTGTTGTGAAAGTTGTATGATTGGGAAAATGATATTTTAAATTGATACGTTGTAATATATGAAAGAAAATAGTATTTTCTTTCAGTATAAAGCAAGGTAATTAATAATTTTTAAACTTGATGGGTTAATGGTTTACAAATTACAACCTAACCTCTTAAATTTTCGATGTAATTTCTAATCCGCCATTTGTCATTTTAACGCAACGCATAAAACACCTCACAACCCGTTTCACTTGGGTTTATGCTATGAACGTCTATAAGCTAGTGGAACGGGAAAAATTATGTTCGTGAGCGTGGTCGTTGTGATCCCTTAGTGGAACGCGCCCAATGAAAAACAGTTTTCGATGATGTAAAACAGCTTATAATTTTCTCATAGTGAGATAAAGATAATAGTTTGATAATGTTAGTTATATTAAACGATTATTAAATTGATACTGTTTTCGTTTAAACTGTTTAGTTTTTGTTGTAATTGAAATTAAACCTTAATTACAACAAATACACATATGCATAAAAAAATACTTTATATTTTAATAGATGTTAGTGTACAGTGAAAATTGATGTATTTTCTGTAATATTTTACGACTGCATCTACGACGAGTAGACTTGATATCCAGTGCAGCTATTCAGAAAACAGATATATTAAACGTGATAGATTTTTGTTCTTGTACCTCGATACACGAAAAAGACCATGCGTGGCTATTCCTGTGGTAAAAATGCTCTAGCGCACACTTCATTTAATTTATGAATACATATTGTGTGTTTACGGTATGACGAATACTGTGATCTTAGAGTATACAACTATGAATATCAATGCTGTATTATTTATCTGTAACGGAGTTTAAATTTTGTGTCTGTTTGATCTTTATATTCCTGTATTTATCTGTATTCAAGAAAGAACGAGATCGAGAATGTCGAAGATAAAAAAAATTATAGTTGCGTGTTGTGCTTTACATAGTGTCGAGTTAAATTTATCAAATTTTACTGTGAATAGCCCATTTTATATATAAAAAACTGCAATCCATGAGTCATTTACCACTCATTGTTATTTAAATATGATTCTTTACTTTTATTTTAAACAATTAGACTATTCATCCAAGTAAAGATCTGCGTCTAGCGCAAATATGGCCGTCCTGTAATGAATTTTATGAGTGGTAGAATTATTCTACGTTTCAACCTGGGGAAGTAAAGAAAGGTGGTGGTCAGATATATAGTTGTTTCATGTCAGTATGTACAAAATGGAACTTCGCATCGGGAATAAGTATCGGTTGGGACGTAAGATTGGCTCAGGATCCTTCGGAGACATTTACTTGGGTGAGTACTGATGGATCTTGTTGTAAACAAAGAAAGATGGTTACTGTATTCCAGGCCAGCTGAAATATTGTTTCCACATAGTAATGATCTATTATTGAAAACGAGACTATTTATTAGTCTTGAATGCTTAAAATAAACAAAATTATAATGTCGTTCAATGTGATAGCAATCTTACATGTGGTTTCTGTTTGCGGTCTAATAACATTACAAATTAGGATATTCTCTAATATCTATGGTACTAGAATAATTCGACTGACACTAAACAATGTATCGTGTCGCTAGATCAGGAGTACAACATTACAATTACTAGGCTGTAGGACTGCAAGCATGAAGATAAGGACACCTGATATCTGTCAAATCTGTTTTGTACTCGAGGACTAACAATGCTGCTGTTTGCCAAAATGGAATTTTATGTATATTTGTACTAGTTATGTGTAAACTATACATACTTTATTTGAACATTGTAAAGTTGCAACCCACAAATGTTACTTATATTTAAATTGTGATTTACAGGAACCAACATTGTGACAAAGGAAGAAGTAGCAATTAAATTAGAATGTATTCAGACAAGACATCCTCAGTTACACATAGAAAGCAAATTCTACAAAGTTATGCAAGGAAGTGGTAAGTTCAGGAAATTACGCTGCATAAAAATATATAAACCCCTTAAACTTTATATTTGTAGCATAGCAACATATAAATATTTAAAATAAATATGAGATAGTATATAAGTATACTCATTTATCCTTTACTAATAGACTATATAATATATAGAAGGCCTTTGATTTTAGAAA
This sequence comes from Agathymus mariae mariae, assembly GCA_018251895.1. Lineage (NCBI taxonomy): Eukaryota > Metazoa > Arthropoda > Insecta > Lepidoptera > Hesperiidae > Agathymus > Agathymus mariae. The sequence goes on from DWPT01001608.1 coordinate 8,833, forward strand.
TCTATCATCTAATTGGCCTCATATATATTTGTGATTTACCATGTAAGCCCAATCTATACTATATATGGAACATACTTACTACCCTGGCCTGTAGTGGGCTGTTAGAAAATTTAGTTTTATAGGCTTCAATTTAACTGAAAATAGAATATTTTATTTAAAAATTCCATACTTTGAAACACAGTATTTCTGGCTCCTTTGTTGTATGTTGACATGTAAAGAAAAGAGCAGTAATTCACTACTCCATTTGCAATAACTTTATTATTTCCATTGTCTGGTATGGGATCTGAATCTTCCATTAATCGTTAGAATTCATTTAAAAATTGTTGTTGTGAAATAAATCTGTGAAACCAAAATTTTACTTTAACAATGTATTTTTTATTACAGTTGGTATACCAACAATAAAGTGGTGTGGTTCTGAAGGAGATTATAATGTTATGGTAATGCAGTTACTAGGTCCCTCTTTGGAGGATTTGTTTAGTTTCTGTTCACGTCGTTTCTCCCTGAAGACTGTACTCCTTCTCGCAGACCAACTCATTTCTCGCATCGAGGATATTCATCACAAGAGTTTCATCCATAGGTAATGTAAAGATAACATTGTACATATCAACAGTACATATTATGTGTGGTCCTGGAAATGTAGATGATACTGTAGGTCATATGGACTGGTAAAGATATCAAGGAACTACTTAGTGTAGTCCATTAGTTATATTTTATTCAATTGAAGCTATATAGGATTATAAAAGATAGTTACATTTTAAAGTAGAACAATAATTACACTGGTTATGGAAAAAATATTAATGTCATGAGCATATTATATTTTCTATAAAATAAAATTCAAATCACATTGTTCATGAATGTTATTTGATTTTGCAGAGATATTAAACCAGATAATTTTCTAATGGGCCTTGGTAAGAGAGGCAATTTAGTATACATAATAGACTTTGGTCTAGCTAAAAAATATAGAGATCCAAGAACACTTCAACATATCCACTACAGAGAAAATAAAAATTTAACAGGTAAATATTTTTATTTGTTATATATAGTTAAAATTCAACATGCCAGTTTTAGATAAGTCTTAGGTGATATTATCAGTAATTCTTTTCTGTCTATATTAGTCCATCTATATATAGATACTACTCTGCTGTGTACAAAATTGACTATGCAAATATTATTTATATCCACCCATTAATTTCCACATTTAGAAACTTGTATTCACTCACATCTAATCTTAAGTATGATTATGAAGAGTTTGCTCATTGTGATTCCATATAAATTATGTTATTTTGAAAGTGCTTTCTGTTTCAAAGCAAATTTTAGGATACAATTCTTTATGATTATACAATTGGTGGACTTAGTTCACTGATTTTTTTTATAAAAAGTATACTTTATAAGATTTTATTTCTCAGAAGTTTTGACCCTTAGATTAGCCACCAATGATGTATATAGTCCTATATATGTTATATATAATCCCTTTATGCTCTAAAATATAAATATTACTGTATATTAATAATGCCTCTTTAAATTTCAGGTACAGCAAGATATGCATCAATTAATACTCATTTAGGTATCGAGCAGTCCCGACGTGATGACTTGGAATCTCTCGGCTACATGCTCATGTACTTCAATCGTGGGAGCTTGCCTTGGCAAGGTTTAAAAGCGGCCACCAAACGTCAGAAGTATGAGAGAATATCCGAGAAAAAGTTGTCTACACCATTTGATGAATTGTGCAAAGTAAGTTCATATTTTATCTTTATGAAAAAGGACTACATTGTATAATATAATTACATTTAAGCATCGGAGGAATTAGTGGTTTATAACATCGAAAAATCATTTTTTCACTCACTTTCACACTCAAATCATCAGATTGCTTTTTATATTTTCGGATCATATTAATAGACTTATATTCCATCACCAGCAATGATTTATGAAAAACGTTTTGATGTCCTTTTTGCTAAACGTAGACTTATTTCATGGTACTATGGTGAGCAAACTAGAGATCCAACTACAACAAAGCTTCCTCACTCCAAGATGTTGATAGATAGATACAATCTTCTGGATGTCCGTGATTCGGGATCTTCTCATAATAATATTTTGGTATTCCACTCATTTTGTTCACTTACTGCTGTTTGCGAGACTCCATTTCTATGGTCATCTTTAAGTTAGTTTAATCTTTTTAAATTCAGCAAACCATCTGCAATATTACACGAAATAAAGCTGAGTCTCGTACGCAGTGCTGCCAATAAAAAAATCTTGATTCCCCGCGTCACATCAGTCAATTCCCAGAAATTCCTCGCTTCTCTTAATTCCTTCTCCACAACCCTTCCGATATGATATTTGTGGAATAAATATTATTTTACACAAAAATTGTATTATAGTAATTGAAATAAAATTTTTCATTGTTGACTTCCAGAGGAATTTTGAACCGTACGCGCCAAATTAAAAATCGACAACCATAAAAAATAAATTAATGATGGTGTACAAAATACAAAATCGTGTTCGAATGACAGTTGAGCAGGTATTTGAGTGGTGTAGCCATTCAACATGATATTACTAGTCTCAAGCTGTATCTGAAAAGTCCGAACGTGATTATTTAGTTGAATTACCCGACATGAAGTTTTAGCCTACCGAACAAATCGGTCTGGATTCCCCAAAATTCCCCGGTTTATGTCATTCCCCGTGCTCACCCCGCGGTAACCCTCAATACCACGCAAATCGGGGATTTTCCCCGCAATTGGCAGCACTGCTCGTAAGGTTGATTGTAACCTTCAAATGCCTCGCGATTAAATTATATTGTTCCACTTTTAAATAAAAAGCACGGGAAGTGTTGAAACAAAATGATTCGAACACTATTTTTTTAATTGAGCAAATGACTTACTGAGTTCTATTTTCGAATAAGTTTGATTGTCTAAAACATTAGAGATGCATTCCATTTTTAAATTTCGAGCGTCTCAAAACAGTGATTTTGAAATCGTGTCTTGCTAGGCAACGTGTTGTATATATGCATTACATATTAAATTCAGTAAAGTCGTTATTATAGATTATAAGTGGTGAAATGTTATTGTATCGCATAACTTGTTACAGAACCACCCCATCGAATTCCAACTGTACCTCAAGTACTGCCGACGGCTGCGCTTCGAAGAGCGCCCGGACTACAGTCACCTGCGTCAGATGTTCCGCACGCTCTTTCATCGACAAGGTTTTACTTACGACTATGTGTTCGATTGGAACATGCTTAAATTTGGTAAGGACTATCATTAATAACTATTTAGTAATAATTATAAACTAGATTTCATGTTTTACGTATATTAGATGAAGGGCTTTAGTATCCGGTGGTTGATCCACCACACCAACTTTGTTGTGTAGAAAGTTAATACAAGTAATTATTAATTATTGTTGCTATGTTGAAGGACCAATAATTCCATATTAGTCTGCAAGAGCAGCAATATTATGTCTGCCTACGACTACTGCAGACTTTGGTTTTTTGTGTTTATGGCCACTTACGAGTAAACCAGATGAATGGTTGTTCTTATATATTTAAAAAAACACTGAAGATAATGGGTGTAGTGTTTGAAATGTTGGCTTTGTGGCATTTATATGCCAATACCTTATGGTACCCTTCCTTGGTACCTATGGTACCCTTGCTATGGTACATTCCTCAGGAGTGGAAATTAATTTCTTTAGTTTTAATAGCCTGAAGGAATCAGTGGGCTGAGGTGATATATGAATGGTGAAACGCATATCCCCTTTGCTATGTCCACATTTGAAAATGAACGAATGTGCTAGATGTATTAACTTACATGCAGATTCTCTTCGATTTATACTCTGTTAAACTCGCCATTTTATTTCGATTTAATATTTTCCATAAAATAAGAGCAAGAAATAATAATTTATACCGTATGTACTTCAGGACCGAAGCGTGGAAACTATCAGTCTGGTACAAACGACCGCACACTTAGACGCCACGACCAGACAACGGACCAAGAGAATAGTAAGTTGTTTTAAATTTGCAAACGTAATTACATAAATAGCGTTTCTGCAACGTTTATTACTTGGGGAAAAATCACATTTCAAAATGTTACAGTCCCACTTTACTGTACACCTGAAAACTAAACTTGCTCCAACGTGGGGGACGAACCCTCGAGCCTTACTATTTGACTTAACAAATAGACTAAACGGCAAAAATATATATACTTAAAAATATATACCGGGTACACCAGGTATATAATAGAGATATATACTTTGTATAGTTTAAAGAGACTGACTTGATTTGCAGCATGTCACTGGTATTATGATGATTATGGTGATGATGTTACAGCAGCGGCGGGCACGGCGGGCGCCGCGGGCGCCACGGGGTAGCGTGCCTCGCCCACCCCCGTAAACCGCGCCCTCCGCACCGCCCCGCGCACCCCGCCCGCATCCCGGGCGCTCCTGCCGCCAATATGAACTCTGTATATTGACCCTCGACACGGTGTCGAGCTACCGCTCGGTGTAGTAATTGAGCAGTGTTTCCACACTGACCCGTCTCCCGATGCGAGCGCGGTGTTAACGTAAGGTATGTTTTATATGCATTCACGGTGACGTTGAATTGTAAATTGTTTAATGTTAGACACAATGCGGGCCCGGTCTGTCGCCAGTCTCGTTACGACGTTGCGACTGAACCGCCTACGCATCTATTGTACTGTGCTCAGTTATTTAGCGATTAAAATTGGGTTAATATATTGAATCGATCAAATTTGTTGAAGAGTGCAGTTTTGAAGTGGTAAAAATTCCCTTGGAATATGGGACTTAATATTACAACCGGGAATAGCCCATGTGCACGCTTATTTGGACACGTCTTGTCTTTTAGTTTGTTTTAAGTGAATGTTTAAGAAGTAACAAGCCTGCATTTAATGAATTAGTAACATAATCACTTTTTGAGGTGATGTAATTATTTAGAGGGCGGACTAAACTCGGAGAGTTTATATTTTTATTTGATCATCGCCTTGGAGTTCAAAAGACCTGAGCCAAGTATATACAAGAAATGGAGGAATTAATTCAAACTTGAAACAGCTGAAAACCTCGTGTTCTGACACGTCTTAATGTCAAATTCAGCGTCGAATAAAAAAGACATTAAAGATTTTATTTGTTAAATCTGTTAAGAGATTTAAAGTAGCGCTGTTGAAAGTATGAAAGTTTGATTATGCAGTTTTCAATCACAATTCCATGGAAAATGATTTATAGAACGAATAACAGAATTACGTAGATAACCTTGAAAGTTTTAAAACTAAACTAATTTCACAACACCAGCTGGTGCTCACAAATAATTCAAATCGAAAACGGATTTCTGCTTTTTATCATCTAGTAGATAACGGCCGCTGACTTCCAAGGTGATGAGATTAGAAACCATTACATTATTTAGAGATAATTTATGTTAGAGATTAACTCGGTTGAACTACGTGAGTGTTAAGCCACTAGATTGAAGTGATCATCGTTGTTTGACAAAAAGTGAACATGGTTTTATTTGAGCTCTTGGAATATCAATGTCGAGAACATTTCGAATGTGCTGATTTTAATAAGAACGATCTCGATCGTCGGTATGAGAAAGCATATTGACGCTGTATGTCGTATTGAATAAACGTCTCCGTTTTGTTTGTAATTGTTTAGCTGCGATTCTGTGCAATAAGTTTTTCTAAGTTTCTTTAGTTCTTGCAAATAGTTTCAAACACTTTATTGTCTTCCATTTTAATTTACATGTATTTTATTCGGATATCAAAATTGTAAAAAATATACTGTTTAAAATTGTAAGGTAATTTTTTTTTCTGATATACATTTTTTCCGTTTCACGTTTAGTTTTAAGGCCTGTAATAAGATCATAATTTGAAATGATTCCAGTTCGCACCCAGCTTATGGAAACAATTATTCTTCTTATCGACTGAGATTACAATATATAAATCACATTTACACTTTATTAATATTCAATTTTTAGTGCTTTAAATAAAAACGTCACACTGAAATCATTCGGATTGGTGTATGCTTCCTGTTTTCATATTTTCTGCAAGCTATATGTTTGACACGTCCGGTCACTGCCATAGTTTTAAATAGGTAAGTTCGATATGAAAATATTCTAGTTGTTGTCCACGATGTTGTCCTAATGCTGGGCTTAATAAATATAGTGTAAATGTTTTTTATGGAAGACAATTTATTTGTGTTGATGTAGACTTTCATTTAATAAAAATAGAAAGAAACACATTCCTATTAGGACGTTTTTCTATCTGACTATTCATTTCTGTAAATTGCCCCAAATCTTCTCTTTATCTATTATTATTTTCCACCAAGGCAAGGAATCACCTTCTCTATTTTAAACGAAGGAAAATATAGTTTGAATTTTTGAGTAGAGAACATGCAATTGTAAATATAACCTATGTTGTGTATTTTTATCACTAACCGAATGTATTTCTCATGTAAGGAAGCGCGGTGACCTCACTATGTCAAGTAGTCTAGATATTAGACATACATCTCTAATTGACTGAGAATAAAGTTCGATTTATTGTAAATATATTTAATTAAGTTTGCATTAAAGTGTCGTATATTGCGAAAGGGATTTAAATTGGTCCAATTGTCATGATATTCCATAAGGTTTTAGTTTTTAATATTCATGTATTTAGTTTTATGGAATTGCACATCGAAGATTTGTTTTATTCTAATAAACCAACAAGCCAACCAATAACAATGCTGCACATCCTCGAGGGGTTGGCCTACCGCTGTGCGTCGTTATAAAATGTCATTTAATCATAATCTTAAGTTAGACAGCAGTATTTTATAGACTTTTGTATAATCTTTCACTGTTCAATATAAAGTTAAGCCTATCATATATTACTATATATTTTTATCCATTTGTCATGTTCTGGTATACAAGTGAGGTGCCAATTACTACTAATTATTTTGAAGGTATCGCAATCCGCCAATTGTTCATGAAACATCCCCAAGTTAAGGATAAAGTGTAGGTATAGTATGGACGCGGTTTCGTGGTATATGAACGGTGAGTGAGAGTGCGTTCGGTGCGAGAGGCGGAGGGAGAGACTCCTGCGCGTTTCGGTTGAACGATTAGTGCGGTGGTGTTCTCGAGAGTACTCTCGCCGACGAAAGACTATATAACTTAACCTTGTATATAATATTTGTAAGGTACAATAGATAAGCCGACACACTGTTTTTTACAATATCCTAGGTAATGAAAATAATACATAACTGTTGTAGTGTTAAAATTCTATAATTTGGCTATAATTATTGAATATATTAATTGTTCTATTGTTTGTAGCCGATGTCATGTGCAGCGTGTTATTAATATCCGAATTTTACCTAATGCTAATCCGTAAACATGTTGGGATGAAATTTGTAATATTTAACTAATTCTCGTTAAAGGAGGGAACTAATCGATCGGTAGTTTTAGAATAAGGGAGTTAGAAAATGATTGCGGCTTTTATTGGATATATAGATCTATTTTAAGGTCATGGGAATATGTGAAGGTTCCCTCCAATATGGAGTAAAGTCAAATATTATCTTACAGATGCTACGAAATTGGTATAGAATAGTGAAATAATTTTATTTTAAAGGTACAGTTCGCACACAGGATATATTATATTAAACGATGGTCGAAATTAAACCTCAATATGTACGTATATCATTTGTATAATCAATTTTAAGGAATGTGTGTACCGAATTATATGGTTGTAAAATATTCTTCGATAACTTTGGCCAACGTACGTTTTTAGTACTGTCTGTCTGTGTGCTGCCAATATATAGCTTAGCATAATTATTATGCTTCTATGTATTAATATATATTTATTGTTATGCTTGCATTATTTTCTATATCCAATATGTATCAATTCCTTTGGCACAATAAACTGAGTAAAATAATAATGATCGTTTCATTCGTCCTTTATTGTCAAACAATAGGTACGATACAGGTTAAGTGGCTAAGAATCCTCCATCGACAGGCAGGTGGACGCCATTAATCATGCTAGCATTTTCACTTAATAAGAAAATTATGGCATTTACTACTTCGTTTACTTCACAAAATCTGGAACAACATTGTACAATATCAATTAAGAAAATTTTATTTATTTAAAACTTTATTATACCTTTTAAAAAATGGTACAACAGGTGGGCTTAATGCTAGAAGCATTAGGGAAAATTAATTGTGCGTGTAATATATAAATGAGTCATCTCAGACTAAAATAAACGGTGTATCAAACAACCCGTAGTATCCAATGACCGACAAATAAACCTACCTACACTGTATTTAATATCCCGGCAATATTCCTCTAAATGCGATAACAGTCCTACCAGACGAAGAGTTCCGAAAGCTGTTAATAAAGTATTTTTGATTTTTGTTTTTTGAATTGTATTTTTGATAGCATACTAGAAGCCCTCTCCGGATCAGCCCAGGCTTTGCGGCCGAGCTCCGTCAATACTACCGTGGGGTTTATAGTGTTAACCCTAATCCCGTGCGGCCCTAGCTCCATAGCCATTACACGGGTCATTGCATCCAGGGCCCCTTTGGATGTACAATAGGATAAGTGATCTGGAAGACCGACCTGCAATTAATATCGACGTATGATTACTAGCGGTACATCCCGACTTGGTTCGTGTTGAATACGTGGTACATGTATAGAGTTATATAAATAATATAGTCGTATGTCCATTGGCTATAATGTACCTTTTTAAATGGTCAAACTATTGTTCATTTAGGTGCCTGTAGTTCCGGAGATTACCCTCCGCGTTTTATAAAAATACAAAGGTTTCATCTTTATGATTCTTGTATCCCAGTATTTGGATCTATTTGCATGGATTATGGTTACAAATCAAACACCGTGTCACAGTACAATGTTGTATAATCGTCGATCGTTGTTTATCTGATTCTTAATTAAAACGAGCAGGTTCTTTTTACCTTTGATCCTTGCGAGGATATGTTTACGATGGAACCTTTAATGCCATTTTGTATCATCTTTTTTGCGACGACTTGACTGACGTTCAGGTACATGAGCTGTAGGTGGAAGAGAGTTGAAGAGGTTAAGTGTTCTGAGTCCCCGGAACCCACCTTGTCAAATGAAAGTTTGTATTGTGGTGCAGCACAAAATATGTCAAATCCTAATAACTGTGAGTGGTTTGAAAATATTATGATAGAAAATGAAAATATTAACTGTAAATTAGATACTGGGGCTGATGTAAGCATTATGCCTGCAAAAATTTTTGACAAAATTAAAAATAAAATTGGGTGTAAGTTATATAACACAGATTTTAAAATAGAATCGTTTGTTGGTGAAAAAGTGAAACCTATTGGTGTAGTAAATTTAAAATGTAAATTCAAAGAAAATGAGTGTTATGAGA
>DWPT01001609.1:0-18194 GCA_018251895.1 Agathymus mariae mariae
GCTCTCAAGCCCCCAGCCGGAACACGACGAGTCGTTTGGCGGCTGACTCAAGCAGGAGGGTGGTAGCCAGCCAGGCAAGCTTCACGGAAAGATAATAACACCGGTAATAATATTAATGATTTAATAATAATACTGATAATATAATTATTACACAAAGCCCTACCACCAAGCAGGCTGGCTTCTGTCGCCTGTTACGACACCCTGTTCTGCTAGCATGGGAGTATTCCAAGCCGTCCCAATACGGCCACCAGTTGGAGAACCAATTATTTGACTAGGATAGGGTCTGTGATGGCTACGTTCGGCGATCGTACGTACTACACGTACGTACGTACCTACCTATCTTTTTCTATTTAGTTTGTCAGCGTCGTACAATAGTTTCTCATCAACTTAAAATTATGGATTGGAGTATTCACAGCTATCTTCTATCAAAGTAATATCAGTATCAAAGTAATATCAGCCACTGCGTTACCGGTCCAGATGTACATGTGAAAAGATGTAAAGAAAATAGGTGGTCTCGCTTTTTAGCTAGCTCCGTAGAATTGTAATAAAAATATCTACAAACTTATTACATAAATGTGACAGGGAAAAATCTATACATTAAAGTTATTTAAGAAACGTAACAAGGCATATTTTTCATAGAAATCAATGAACAACAATATTCAGTCAATAAATTTATTTATTTGGAAGTGGTGAGATTAGGCGTATATCTATTATAGATAATTTAAAACTAGTGAAACAGTATTAAGTAGAGATCAACATGATGATGTATGTGTGATTATTATGCATATCATGTTTATACATGCATGTTTACTTAACACTAGCGACCCGCCTCAGCCGAACGGGTGCAAGTTCATCCAACCGAATCTGTTAGGTTACGGTATGATAAAAATAATTACTTATTAACGACGTGGAAGCAGAGATATTAGTAGAAATACTATTTCATACTTCAGTGGGTGGAAGTCTGAAGTGGACATATTAACTGTGTTCCATATTTACGTTCATATAAGACAAACAAAAGTTTAAACAATAACAGAACAGTAGAAAATACTGAGATATATACAACCCCAGGTTGGGTCGATAGAAATGAAGCCAGCCGTAACTATACTGATGTGTTTAGTAATTCACGCGTGCAGTTGTTCGTGCCACACTTGACCAGCCGCTCTATTATTTTTTTTGCGTCAAAGCAAGTAGAAAGGGCTACCCTACGGAGATGCGTGGAAGGAGGTGGTGAATGCTCATGCATACTAACGCAGCCGGCTGCTCTGGTTATGTGAGAGTCACGATAGACCTATATGCCTACCCACTAAAGACTCCCTAAAGTTGGCCTTGCGGCCTATAAGCTTTCCTCGGTTGTGGCCCCGTCTTGGTTGATTCTTACTCTATTTATAGTACCGGAATTTCAGACTAAGCTATGAAGATCTTTGATGTTTGATTAGACATTGGAGATTATTAAAGAAACAATCTTATATAAAATATAAAACTAACACATATATTAAATATTTTAAAAATAATGCATTTGTTTCGTAAACAAATGTCATGAAATTATCAGCTATTTGAACAAACATTTTACACAGTCACAAACGTTAGATAATTCCATCAAAAATGTTTGGACGTGTTTAAAATTCGACTAATATAAAAATGACCGAGCAATTGCATCAGTCTGTACTGAATCAATGTGCTGGAATTAGGCTTCCTCGAGAAACAATGACTCCTGTGTCCTGCATTGGGTCATTCGTCATTACAAGCTATAAGTGTTCGTGTCTTGAGTATAAACTCATAATGGGAGGGTTTAAGGCCCGAGTTCGCCACGCTAGCCAAATGCGTGTTGTCAAAAACACGTCTTCCTCACGATGTTTTCCTTCACTGAAGATGAAAGTATAATATGCACGTATGTAACATGAAACGATTAAGAGCTGCAAGATTCAAATCAGCAGACGCCCGATGTTCGAATCTAGTGGCTATCATTGCTTTTCAATTCATGATTTTAATTATTTAATTTGCTTAATGCATAGAGGTTATCATTCCACTCCAGTGATTATGTACGGTAGCTAATATGTTTGTTTGTTAATATGTTTGTTAAATTATAACACGACCTGAAAAAACTCACTGTTGGAATCTGGTCTGTCAAGGATCTAATACTTTGAGATACCGACATCAAATACACTACGAATGCTTTTGACTGTGATTACCTAAGCTTCTTACAGCTCTGATTTTTTTAATCCACTTTTACTAACCGTATTTAATTGTCACTATTCATTTAAAGCAAAACATTTTAGTAAAACCTTTTTTTATTGTAGGTTCATCAATTATCTTTTTCAGGATTTTACTTCATATTTGAAATCTTATTAAAAATAAATTAAATTTGTATATTTACAAAATTTCAATAAATCCAACGAACTATTCAAACTACTATAGATTATAGAACGATTTAAGAAACAACAAAATAACTTTTAGATTTCCATTGTGCCACTTTCGTTTACCATGCGCTAAACTTTCTTTAGAAAAACTTACTAATGCAGGTACTTAAAAACTAGCAGCTGCCGTCTAACCGTGTCGTACCCAATTCATTGCACAAAAAATATTATTGTTGTTAAAAAAAGGTAAAAAATTCAGGTAAGCGTCCTAAGTAGGGCCCTCTCTACTCTGTCAAACGGACTTAATTCAAGTGAAGTTATCTTCGAGTTCCGCGCGAGAGCAATCGAGTCGAAGTGTAGTTGTCGTGATCTTAGTAACCAGCGACCAGCCGATTGGTTGAGTCGTTGTCGTTCGAGTCATAATAATGTGAATGCGTTTAACATAATGCCGAGTGTTCGTGACTTAAACAAAAACATGTCGATATAAATTACCGTCTATTGATTTTAAAGAACACGCTCAGTGCCCTTATTTATCAACAGAATACGAATACTCAGTTATAGCATAGTGAATTGTTACGCTAAGCAACTCATAGCAAAGTTTTTTCAAGTCGTGTTTATAACTTTATAGTATAACTACACGCGCGGTAATCTTACGAAGTTGAAAAGAGCGTCGGTTGGTTAAGATCTGAGTCCGCGGATGGTCGCTTTATTTTGTTGGGTTATATTCTTATGATAGCCAGACGAGCTAGTCGTACATTGGATGTTACGTAGTGCTGTTGTGTTGCCTTTTCGCACTCGGAAACTTTTCTCTCAACGAAAATAACAAAGAATAGTTATAAAATCGACTCGAAATGCTATAGATTATCGAATAAGCTGTATTTTATCAGTGCTGTTATAGTTTCTGTGATTATGTTAAAGTGAAACAAGGTGCATTCTTGGTGATTCATCTCATGAACAAGAAGTTCTGTTTGTGTGTCATACACTTACATGATTTTAAAATTATGTGTAGCTAGTTACTGGAAGTGTTTGTGACCGTTTTTCGGACCTCCCTTTAGTCCAGGACAAGAGTTCCGCTGAGGCTGAATTAAAAGGTAAATTTCATGTTTCTTCACAACATTTTACCGATTCATTTAGAACAAGTTATAAAGCATGATCTTAAATATTGTTTACATTTTATCTATAATTACATTAACATAATTATTGTGTATATATGAAAGATAAAGATATTTTTGTAATAGTTAAAAGAAATTGTACTTAACTTCTACGAATGAAATACGGACCCAAAAACACATTTTAGTAGAAATTTGAAACCACATCTATTCCTAGAACGAGAAAATCTTGAGATTTAAAGTAACAACCAATAATAATAAACAAAGAAATCCTTTTTATTGTTTCTCTTTTCCGCTTCGGCTCAGAAGATATACGGGTATATATACTCGGCTTTTGTTCTAGAAACCTATTTCTTTACATGTAATCTGTACCAAACTGTGAATATCACGAACCGCAAGATATCATTATTTAAATTCCCCGCTTTGCATTGCAGAGCGTAGCTTTACTGGAGTTAGTTATTTTGTATATAGGTAAAATAAACATTTTTTTAACTACCTAACTTTACTGTGATAGTGACAACCTATTGAAGCTTTTACTTCTAAAACAAGGATTGACGGAAATTATTTTGGAATGCCCACAATTAATGATACACTCGAAGGACCGTTTTAGGGGAAGTCTAGATGTCCCTCAATCAGAAACCACTGGTTATTTATGGCAATGGCAAGCTATTCACATACTAAAAGTTAAGCGGACTAAATCAAATGTCATAGTCTTCTTTTCTTTGTGTCCTCTACCCAAATTTTGTCTGGAAGAGATTGCTCTTGCTTTAGTGATGAGACCGCCGCCCGTTGAAATACTACACCATGAGCTGCCTTTTTATTTATTTATTTTCATTGTTATGGTGTACAACAAAGATTATTCTATTCCTATAGGAATTCAAGTCGCAAAAGTTGTAAAGGGCGGATTTTTATACCTCCAGAATGTAAAAGAACAAATGTGAGAGGATGAGTAAAGTGGACATTCTATTACAAAATTTGTGTCCAGCGGTGTTTTTCAGTATTTTTACGCCAAATGGAGAAACGTAAATGCTGTTAGTCACCACGAAAAATTAAACGCAAGCGTTTTTATAACTTAAGATACATACCAACATCTATCTAAACAACGCGTCGGTTTTCTCTCTGGTGTAACAGACGACTGTGGGTGGTAGTGACCACAAAACAGGTGGGTGGTCTTAATTCCATGATATAGCGGGCATAACTTGCAAAACTAGGCTCCATTTATATGTGTTTTATATCTGCTGATGCTTACGAGACATTAAAACGGAGGCCCAATTCGAACGTAGTAACTATAGATATTCCGTCAGCTGTACTTCCATGGGGCAACGACATAGGATTCCACAAGAAGCAGGTCCAGTTCCTTTGTCTCGGCCCGCAACAGTTTGGTCATGTCCCTGGTTCGGTTTATAGAAATGGTATCCAATCGCCGTTAACCCAAACCCTGGATCAAGGTAGAGCGATACTGTTTTAAAGCAACCTTTGGTCGACGTATTCATTTTAATGTGTATTTATTTCGGTTTAATAAATAGTAATTAACAAATTTTAAAAGTTAGCTTATACTGTAAACATTATCATCTATCAACCTAAAATTAAGTAGATCTTATTACAACACTCCTGCTTCTTTGACATTAAGAAAGTTCCTACTGATATGTAAAAGACGGCATCTAAGTTTTATTCGTCGCTGGAATATATTAGAAATATTAGAAATTACATGTCACATTTGTGTACGTCTATGCCACCTGAAACATAGTGAATCTTATTATTGCGACAAAGTAAATTTGTTTCAAAAAATAATGTCATGCTGTGTACACGTAAGCTTATGTACGAACATAGCGCGTTATTCACACATACATAAGTACATACGGTTACAGCAGTCCGCACGATCCCTCTTTACCTTAATCGCGATAAATTATTCAATTCAATGTTCATCATATTCATTTAATTAATAATGATTTATTACCAAGTCCCAGTCATATATGTATAATATAAGAACCATATATACACATCTCTTATCAAGTAACCCAAGTAGAGTAGTAGAGTACTTAATTTATTTGTTTATTTACAAAATACTATGCATCAGTTCTTCGAAGTCCACCTTTCAACTTAGGCTTCCCCTAACTTGCGCCACTCTGATCGCTCTCCAGCTCTCTGAATCCAGCGGATGCCTGCTGTCTTCTTCAGGTCGTCACTTAGTCTGGTCGGGGGGCGTCCTATGCTTCGTTTGCCAAAACGTGGTCGCCATTCGAGGACCTTTCTTCCCTTTCTTCGGATTCTGTCTCGTAGAGATATACCGAGCATGACTCTCTCCATAGGACGCTGCGTGACTTTGAGCTTACGTATAAGGCCGACACTAAAGCACCGTCTCAGATCATCCGTCATCGCCCGTAAGTTTAATAGCTATATTCTTTCCGTCGTTTTTATTGGTCTGTTTCTGCTCTTAGAAATACTTTCGGAATTTACGGAAAGATATAATATAAAATGTTTATCATACGAATTAAACTGTGAAAGAATTTTTCAAACAGGTTCCTGAGATTACCCTCCTGCGCACGCATACACAAAAACTAACAAAACTCGCACCTATCTTTATAATATTAATATTGTATAGCATAAAAAAACCCATAAAGAAACCTATTAATAAAACCATATAGAATCTATGGAGTAACTAGTACAACATGTTTTGAATTACATTTAAATATTAATCGTTTCAGTTTAAAAAAAATACTCAAATAATTAGAGTACAGCGCCATCTATTGGAACGGACGACATTTATAACCTGTGAACTTGATTAATCACTTTAATGAAAATGTAATTTAGGTATACCTATTAAGGAAATTTTATATCGTAATGTGATAAAATTAAGAACAGAACAGAACATTCCATTGTCAGTCAGGTAATAGCGTCTAGCTGATAGTCACAGATACTTTAGTGATTTAAATTTCTTCGGATCACTACACAGAGCTATAAATGAAAAATATTATTGTATATTATCTCCTGTGCCTCAATTTGATGCAGTTAATTCGTATTACAATAATAAATGAATGTAAAAAAACAGCTAAGTGCGTGTGGCAGAACATTCAGTTTGAATGTAGTAAGAAATGTTTTTATTTTGAAGTTTTATTAGTATGAATAATAATGCATGTGACAGTAAATATTCTGTTAAAACTTATACAATACGCCTTTTTTAAACTAATGTTAATTTAAACCTTTTATTTATATTTTTCCATGCCAAACTTCTCAAGAAATATTGATTGTAATGAAAATGCTACTTTGAACATTTTTTAAACCCAACATTATTTAGAATTTTGTTTTATTTTCCATCACTCATAGTGCAACCTATATTTTTTAATTATTTTAACTATTCCATCGTGTATCAGTTAACACATTCAACCATATTGTCTAAGTGGACAGTGCCTAGTGCCCAAATAAAATTATTATGACAAACTCACAATCTCACTCCGATCGCTCAGTGACATAAAGTGAGTCTTGGCTTCCGACATAACAATATTATAACTAGCGGCCCTGTCCGATTTCGTTCGGGTTAATCTATTAATTATACACACATTATTATTATTACCTATTTGATATTTTTGCCTTGATTAGATATTATTAGGTTAACATACATTTTATATAATTTACCATATACACAATCACGTGTTTTCACTACATATTAATTTTCATTACGATCGATCAAGTCGTTCTCGAGTTATCTGGAGACTTACACGAAAATCTCAACAGATTTATATAGTAGTTAATAAAGATATAGTATATATATATATGCAATTTGAGTAGGAAACAAATAAAACGAAAACCGTATTAAAATGTATTTTGAGCCACACAGCACGTTACAGACTTTCTACAAATTCAATGTAATTCACCGCATAAGCCTCAGGTGAATGCTCGAAACGCGTTCCATTCAATTGTATCAGACCCTAATGCTCTGCGCTCTCTATTATTGTTAGGTTGGTACGTGCCGCTGCAGTGTCGGCCAGTGATCGGAATATACCTATTGTACTGACCTGTACGGGCGTCCGAGGAAAAGACTACCCTCATGTTACAGATTGAATGGATAAAATATGTATTTAATAAGTCTCTATACTTGCCTGGTTATTTTCTGTTTTATAAATAGCCGACGAACGAGCTAACGAGTCACCAGATAGAACACCAAAGGCATCACTAATACGTAATCGGCAACGAAATGAGAAGAAGGTAAGAATGAAAGTACTGGCTCTCAAGCCCCAGCTGAAGGGTAGCCAGGTAGTCTTCACGGAAAGATAATAATACCAGTAATAATATTAATGACTTACTAATAATACTGATGAAGGGTTAGTGTTCGTGCAATCGAATATCATTCAAACAATCCATCTTAATATTATAACTAAATAATATTTCTGACCGTTATAGCGAGCTTTTTTATTTGATACGTTACATGAATACATGAAACATCATTTCATTCCGCTTTTCATCGGATTTACGGAACACTAAAAGTACTATGTACATTATTAAGACACACGAAAATAGTTACAATAATTGGCTATTGTAATGACAACGCCAAAGTTTGATACTTGAAAATCGTAGTACGGTACAGATGTGAGATAAATGTTGCTTTTATAAAGTATAATACGCGATGATAATAAGTTTTGTGTTCAATGTATGTAATGTAGTACTGTGTGAGTACAGGGTAGGCACGATTATGTACGTTCTGTAACGCAAGTAACGGTGTGAAGTGCTGCGGTGAACCATATCGTGTTGTAGCTCCTTGTGGTTATCGTTGTTATTCCAAGAATGTCAGTACACGGTATGAGGATTATATGTGTATTGTATTCAATATTTGAACGGAAACCAGCTTATGGCATATCTTTTAGGACTTACGACTCCGTAATACCTGGTAACATAGACGTTTAGTTACAAGAATGGTCAGTAGTAACGTTGGCTTTATTTAACATAGGTTGACGTGTAAGAGTAAAATTTGTGCATATTGAAGTTGATGAAGTTTCAATATAAGGTTTTTACGATATATTTTGTTATAATGAAAAATACTCCCGTTAAATTTAACGAATATTCACGTATATATATATATGTATAAAATAATTGAATTTAATCACGTATTTTTTAAACATAATTAAAACAGTAAACACATTGTATAGTGTATTTTAATAATCTATGGTTTATAGTTGAGGAAAAAAAACCTTTTTTGTGGTTTCTTTAACTTTAAATACGTATTGGTGCCAAATGTCCCCTGTTTCCGTCACGAGTTTGTCCACGCCATCGAAGTTTAGCCGTGATTACGCCTGATAACTTTATCAGAATATCGACATGCTTACATGTTGTCAATACACGTGTCCTGCTTGTAAAGTAGCATTATCGTGGACCTTAAGCACTTTAACGGGTACTCACAATTTTGGTAATTGGGTCGAAAAATCGGTACACCAATAAATCTAGACCCATTATACTCAACAAGTATTCCAGTTTAAAATCATAAACGATAATTGAATTTATAATAATATAATGCGAAGCCACAAACGTACAAACAAACACGATAATGTAAATGAAGGCGGTCCCATGAATGGACACCCATTGTCGGTCGACGATTCAATGAATAAGTAATGTTGGCGCGGTACGTGGGACTAAACCATGCGCGTGCGGTTTTCATATTTGTTCTAGTTTTAAATTTAATATATACATGGTAATTGAAATAATATATATTCCAAGTGGGTTTTTACAAATATTTTCTAACGTCAAACTACGCCATCATTTCAACAAACCCCTACTATGAGTGGTCCTGGAAGAAGCGCCAATAAACTCCGGAGGAACTTTTTCCTACTCACAGTTACAGAACGCACTTATGGCAGTCCAATCCTTTAAGTAATCATCCCGTTTGTAATAACTTTTCTACTTATTGCATTCTGCATAACTTGTTTGACGTGAGTTTACAACTTTGCACTATGAAGTTGCATTTCTGTAATGGTTAGTGTGTTTTTTAATTGTCTACCATCTAAGTGATATCTACTTTTAAGGATGACTTATTAATGATATATGGATTGCGTCGTCTGGTAGTGGGTGTAAATTATAAAAAAAACTTATTTCATTCATATTATATTCGTATACATACACATAAATCAAGTTCTAGATTAATTAATTATGTAAAAATACTTCGTGCGTCACGTAAAATATACCTTTTTATTCTTCTCTGGCAATATGTTTGTCGATTTGTCCAAACTCGAAGCAAAGGTTACTGAAACAATTTCGCCGCGGTATTTATACATATAATATAATTCTAACTGATCGCTTTCTGTACAAGAACAATATTTGAGTAAAAACATTACAAGGGTCCTTTATTAACGAAATATAACAATACAATACAAAACAATAGTTGTTAGAATTTTGGTCTGTTTGTCTGTGCGTTTGTTCGCGCTAATCTCATAAACGGCTTAACCGTTTACGTTCTGGTGTTCACTTATGCATTGTAGTAAGCTTCACTTAATATTTTAAGTTAGTTTCATCTCAATCGGTCCGTAAAAAGTTATAAACTAATTTAAAATAATGTAGGTACTATTAGCATAAGGCGTAGTTTTTCGAAGTATAGCGAGGATAGTTTGGTAGCTCGTAATATACTGATGTAAAAGTCTTTAAGTAAACTTTAAAACTGTCAGAATGGTGTAACGTTTTAATAAATATTTTATAATAATCATAAAATCCTCAATGCAATCATTCAGCATAGTTATGATGGCTTAGGTCCAAACTTACAACTTTTGTCGTATGTGTACCGCGGGGTCGTTCTTTCACGCTATCTAAGAATCATGCTTGACCGGTGAGTTACCTACTGCGTGAGTTAATCCACTTGACTCGGTAAATAGCCCACACACTTTACGGTTTCTTAACCTACATTATTTGAACTGTTCTAATGAAGCCCTAATTTACTAAGCAATTTAGCGATAACCTAAACACTGGTCGATTCCGTCAGCACTAAGTAGATTAGGTTACAGTATTTTACCAGTAATTTGGGTTATAGGGGTTAAAGTGGCTGGCCTAGTGTGAATTGAGAAATCAAAAAAATATGAAGAACCCTTAGGTATGTAGGTTTCTTCACGATGTTATTCATCGAAGCAAGTAAGTATACTTTATTTTATGTACTATTTCTAATAAGAATCTACCATTATAATTAGGGGCGCGTACAAGATTTGAAACTTGGACCCCCGGGAGACCAATTTTCAAACGACCGAGCTGTTCAGTAGTGCTACAGCTCCTAAACTTGTCTTTGGCTATAATTGACGTAAGTCTTGCGGAGTTTATTTTAATTCTTACGTCAATTGTTTATTTTGATAAATTAATTTACGTAACTCTAGGAAAATAGCCGTTTAAACGTTCAACATCTCTGTATAAATTATTTTTATATTCAATTATATGAAATAAATGGTAAATTAAATTATAATTTAAATAATTCAGAATGGAACACAAAATAAATAAATAGTAAGCCTATTGTTCTTGTTATTGATTTTATAAAGTATTTTTTGTAACAAATAAATATTATTATACATAAATTATTGGTTCGTTCCATTATTACATTAACTCTACTTCTAGTTATAACTAACTAATAGACTAAGTAAAAGTAATGGGATAAACATTTTATAATTATTTTTATAACATTGTGCTCGAAGAAGGTAAATTAGGTATATTTTATATATTAGTTAGCAATAGAAATCGCCTTTCATGAGTTATAATTTTTTTGAATGATAAGTTTATTGTATCTTAATTAAACACAGATCTACCTATAAAAGTCGAACCAATGTATGGGCAGATGTGTGTTAAATTATTATACAGTAAATTAAGAACTGGTGTAAATTGAATTGAATTTAGAAATAATATGGCCATCGATGGCTTTGCTAACCATCAGCAAAATTAATAAACATGAGCGCCTCTAGATACTTAGTAAAAAATCACGCTCAACTCTTGTTACGAATAAATAGTTAATCTTCTAAATATTTATTATTTGAAGACATCTAATAAGTATCGAAGTACTAGGCTAACGTAATGCGTGAGGAGATCGCAAGGCTACGTCACACGTCTTATACTTTGTTCGTCCAGTCCTTCCTATCTAAACGAGATCAGGGTTCGTGTACGGGTTAACGGCACACTTCTCGTCTCATCACGTTAGATCTAACGATGAGCACTACCCTCGATATTGTCTTCTTATTTCTAGCGAACTCTTCGTCGCCGTACTCAATATTAAACTTATTACGTGGGTTCTAGCGGCCTCCATTGACTTCGTTCGAGTTGAACAAGTAGTTATATATACATGATTTATTAAACATTTATGTTTTTGCCTTGATTTTGTTTGTATAGCCTTTCATCTGCGCAATTACGTGTTCCCACTTCATACCAATTTTCATTAAGATCGGTCAAGCTGTTCCTGAGTTGTAACGGGTCATGCAGACAAAGGGACAGACAAAGAATTTCAGTATTGTCAAATTGATGTTAACGCGTTTTAAAACGAATATTTATCATGAAATTTGACAAAGAAATTAATTGTTTATTATTATTGTTTATTATATATTATTGTTTACTGATTTCTGTTCAGGACTTTAATTAGACTAATCTTTAATTGAAATTGAGGAGTTTTCAATTGTACTTCCTGCGTGCTGCTACATGACGGTGAGTGGTCGGTGGTCAAAAAGGAACTTCTCTAATGACCTTAGATATGGTGTGATAATTACTCTACAATGATGTTAACCGAACCAAATCGAATTTTAGAAACCCACCACTGACCTTACCATCAAGGGCATGTCGGACTTAACGGTCTCATATGTCATTGTCTGTCAATGCATAATGCTTAGCTCATTACGTGGCTACATCAAAGCAACTGACCCTACAACCCTAACAAAAGTTAATTTACGCCATTGAAGACAATGTAATAATGACTAAAAATATCCTCCAACGAATAGAACTCTACGGTGACGTTAGGTCCAGCATCGGTTGTTACTATAGCCTTTGGTTAGTGGCAATATAAATAAACAAACGTTTACATAAATAAACAAACTTTTACACAATCACAACCTTGCACTAAGATGCCCTGTGTTGCGAGTGGCGTGGACACTGAATATGACATTACCAACACCCATGACCCGAGAACAAACATTTATCTGTCACATAAATGTCCGCCCGGTAACGAACCCGGGATACCTCGCTCGGCAGGCGGGTCACTACCAACTTTGCCACTGGGTCGTCGTATTGTCTAGCCCCAGCTCAGTCAACGTCATCAGTTATCACACATTCAAATTTACCGATAACAAATGTGATATAGTCAAATTCCAAATATGTTGCGACTTCTCCGTACTCACGAGTCTTAATGAATTTATTTTTGGACTGCAGTGATAAGTAGGTCATTAACATCTCGGATAGTACAGGAGGCAGCGTTGTTTTTGTGTTGACAATGTGACCGCCTATTGCGTCCGACTGTAGATTAGCAGAGATTGTTATTTTTAATATCTGTTGGTACAGTGTAAACTAGCCATGCTTTGTGTTGTGTGTATACTTCTTGTTTGGTTATAAATATTAGCAATGTTAAGATTTTTTGTCATAAATCGATGTGTTTTAAATATATAGCTAAATTTAATACAATAATTATCTGAAAATTAAATAAACAAATGAAAAAGTAAAATAAAATAAAATTTAAATAAAATACTTAAATTTAAATGTTTTAAGATCCTTAGATGTCGTGATTTTACATATAGCTTTTTTTATTAATATTTGAATGATAGCAATAAGCTCTCTATACTATTTTATAAGGGGTACTAACGATTTTTCGACTGTATTTGACACTGATATTTGAACTCTAAACATGAAGCATGGTCATAGCGTCGTTCACAATGGAGTCGAGAGACGGTCCATTTTACAGTTATCCATGAGGTTGAATCGAAGATTTCGGGTACAAAATATTATTATAGTCGTTACAATATCAATGGTAGGTACCTGCCCATTATTATACATGGAAATTTAGATTGATATAATTTATAATAATACAATGCCTGAATCACAACGCGTCTAATACAATAAATATCACTTCACATCACTTTCTTGTTACACCACATTCGCCAGGTATATAATGATTTGAGTTGATTATATATTTAACATATAAAACTAGACTTATTTCGTTATTACTGTTTGTGCTTAGGTATTATTAGAATAACCTGTGTTGGAAATGACACGATAGTACACAATTGACACTTCACAGACACCGACGACATTGTAACGAACATTTGTCGATTATACATATGAACACATGTTTCGGAATCCATCAAACCCGGGGTCTGGCGCTGTTGAGCAAGCATCTAACAGTTGAGCGTAGTTATATCCAGTAGCCAAGAACATGTACATATATTTTATTTATTATTGTAAATTTTATGAAATGATACTGGCCACATTTCAAAAGCAACGTAAGCTCCTATACAACGAAACCAAAGTCGCTCGGTTGCCAACAATGTACAGTGGTATAAGACAGTTTTAAGACAAAGAAACCAACTCCTATACTATAATCATTAGCACGAGTGTTCCTTGCTCTGTCGCGCTTCTGTAAAACATGGTACATATTTAATATTCGAGGCAAATAGCTGGTACGGATAGAACAACTATATTCTGCGACATTTTAACATATGAATATGATATTAAACATATAAATACACTGCACACACAGACAGTGGTTTGAACGTTGGTCTCCGGCTCGGGAGAGTAGTTCGAACGGTGCACGCACATCTTCAAAGTATATATGTATTACAAATGAACACCTCTCGCTCCATAATGTTTTCAAAATAGTGTGCAGTCTGTCAACTTGTCCGGACTAGTAGCCGAGGCCTTACTTAACCCCTGTTATCGCGAGATGGGGGAAACCCACCAGCGGAACGGTTATGGACTATAATGATGATGACAATGCAAAATAATATCGGTTAGTAAATCCGTAGTGTCTGTCTGTCTGTACATTCTAGTTTTTAGTTTTAAGAATGACTGACATTAATTTGACCGTTTTCAAAATTTTTGTGTGTCTGTTTGTATGTCCAGTTATAACTCAGGAACGGCTTGACCGATCTTAATGAAAATTGGTATGTAGTGAGAAGAGGTTGCTCAGATCATTAGCTATATGTATATATATATAGTAGTTCAAACCAAACGAAGTCGGAGGCCGGCAGTAGATTATAAAGCTGATGATGACAATATAATGCCGGCTAGTAAATCTATACATATAATAATGTCATATTACAAAACTACTTTTAGGAACCTTTATAAAGATAATACAACCCAAAACAACAGTTTTAGAACGTTTGTCTGTATGTATACGTGTCTGTGCGTTTGTACGCGCTAATCTGAGAAACTGCTTAATCGATTGCGTAACGGTTTTCACTAATGTATTGCAGTTAGCGTCACTTAATTCACAGTTCATTTCATTTCAATCATTCCATAAATAATTTTTTTATGCATTAATATATGTATTTCTTATTCACAGAACGAGGAAGACCCACTCCTAAAGTAATTCTATTTAATTCTAAGCGTAAAGTTTTTCTGTAGCGAAGCGAGGACAGTGCTAGTACAGAAAATATCATAACTATTAAGATCTGTATTAATGATAGAATACCCTCATATACACACAAAAACGTTATAAAATTATGTACTTAATCATTGATGTTGAATGAGTTATCCATATGATCATAAAAGCCAAGCCAAAAAATTATGTAACGGCTTGGCAGTGACTTAATTCACGTTGCCAATAAGGGAATTAGGTCTTAAATATACACTTGAAGGCATTTTCCAAGCTGAGCCTTTTAGATTTCCTGCAGTCGGAGTCGTATTTTCTAGACAAAGCCTAACATTACTCTATTCATACACTTAGATAATAAAATACGATTGAATGTATGAAAGGTTTGTTGTGAACGGCTGCACCGATTTGGATGACTTTTTTTTTGTTGTTTACGTAATTGTTAGGCCAAGGTTTGTAGGAAAAGTCGAATATTTCGATGAAAAATGTCAATAAAAAATATAATGTTCCCGAGCGCGCTTCTAATTTTTTTTATAAGTAAATTCCACACGTACGACGCCGGGAGGGTCGCTATATAATATGTGTGAGTGAGATTTGAAGATCTCTATATAGAATACTAGATGATTTGTGATCGTGAGTGAAGCAGACATCGTGTTATGAAGTCTATATGATTTGATTTTCACAACTTCTTTTAATGTACTTCACTTCCGGTGTAAAAACGGATCCCTTGTATGTCATTTGCATGTCCGTCGATAACATCTGTTTTGCCCTGGTACAACGATTGGTCTTGAGTTCGATTTCCGGCCAGTCCAAACATTTATGTCGCATATTTGTGTGTCAACGCACCTGCATGACGGGATCTTAGCACGGAGGCGTGCTGAGTGAATATTGCTATTTATTCGCAAATATTTTTAACAAAGGTAAAATATAAAACAGTCATATTTACAAAAGCTACACAAGAATCCTGCCCGTTATTTGCTAATATTATATGTATAGATTTAAAACAAGTAATTCTAACTTGCTGGTTTTCAGTAAGCTCTATTCCATTTTTCCCCGTAAATTCTTTTTTGTTCCTTTGACAATTGTGAAGCCCTATTATTATAGCATTGCTACAGGGCAGTTCTTTCTTGTAATTGACGAAGTTTGGAGCGATCGCTAGCGGTGTGTGCTGCTGTAGAGTGGGTTGGAGAAACTCTGAAGCCTGTTCAGAGCATTTCTTAACTATATCGAATCAAGATTAATTCCAATGTCATTAAGTGAAAATTTTATCTGATTAAATTTGACGCATTGCCAACCATAAAGTGCTGCAATAATGTAACTACTTAATAAGCATAAAAATCTTTTACTGCGGATTTTATTTACATAAAATATCATTGCGATTACATTGGATGACACGAATCCCGAAGATCTTCAATAGATGGGATGTGACCCCATGGCGTTAGTGTACTATTAGGGTGAACGATCAGATGAGGTCTGGATTCAAGAAGAACATCCCAAATACTGATGACCTAGGAGAATATTTTAGCGCAAGTCGTAAATCCTCAGCTTTACAACCCTTGGTTCATATTCTTTATTATTGTAGTTTTGTGCACCGACTTCACGGTTATAGCAGTGCATATATTTACAACGAGCAGTGACTTTATTGAAAAATATAAATTTTTTTGAACACTAAGTGGGTGGTTTTTTTTACCTCGGAGTCACTCGGCTAGGATGTGACAGACCGTTTTATGGCATTTCTAAATTGGATAAGGTTTTTTTTTACAGACGAGTCTTATCTATACATATAATAAAATTCTAACTCATCGCTTTCTATACATGATATATTAAAAAAACTTTTAGAAGCCTTTATCAACGCAATAGATCCCAAAACAATAATTGTTAGAATTTGTGTCTATTTGCCTGTGCGCTTGTACGCGTTAATCTAAGAAATAGTTTAACTGACTTCGTTATTGTTTTCTTTAATGTATTGCAGGAAGCACCACTTCAATATTTAAAGTTCGTTTCATTTCGATCCGCCCATAAATAAAAAAGCTATAAATTAATATATTTCCAATTAACGGAACGAGAAAAAATCCAGTCCTAAAACAATGTAGGTACTTTTAACCTAATGTCATCGCGGAATTTATACATTTTATTATGCAACGGGTACTAAAGATGAGTTTTATTTATGGCCCATATTTCGACACCGTTGCATGGATACTAGACCTGGTTTTGAGTGTATCATCTAACACTCTTGTATCCCAGAGCGAATTTGGACAGAGAGACCCACGCATAAACTTTTTTAAATAATAACGAATACAATGATTAAACAACTTTATATCTCTCGTAAGGAATAATTCCCGCAATATAACTTTATCCTAATCAATATAAAGGAATGGGTGAGGTCCTCAGGGAATCGCAACTTCCCCAGTTAACTTAGATCTAGACTAAGATTCATTCTTGCGGGAAGCCGGGAATTACGGACACCAAAGTTATAATTACTCGGGACGGTTTTCTTAGTAACAAATAAAAATAACTTTTGTAACGAAGCCAATTAAGTTGATATAGACGATGAACGTTCAAGTGATTAGAAACTACCTAGATTTGTTGTAAGTAATTATGATTATTGTTTTGCACGCGACTTCGTCTGCGTGGAATAGTTACATTGGGAGCCAATACTAATTTTTAGGATACTTATTTTGCAAGTAATACAGATTCAAACTGTTGTAGTTGACTGTAAATAGCTGTAAAATAGCAGAGTGCTGTTTCTCCTGAAGCTGCATTCACCGGCAGTTCAAGTGGTATGATTACACTGACGTGAATTCTGTCACGTTGTCGATAACACATGATTTAAAAAACAATGTATATCCAGCTCTGAAAATGAATAAGATGAAGTCCACGCATATCAGTTTTATGTGAGCAATAACGAAGCCGTGTGGTGGTTCTGAGGATTCCGATTTCACGAAAGGCACCCCACCGTCACACACCTCAGTGTACACCTGGAAAATGGTGAACGTGTCTATTTCACTGAAAATAATTTCCAAGAGAGACTAACTTCCCCTCCGAAAACAACGCTCACCGCTTTTTCGGATCTCTGTACACATGACGAATTCGCAAGAACACTTCTCTATGTACCTTAGTACCGAGATATTGCATATGAAATACTAAACGAAGAGAATGGAAACGCCGAATTCAAGGAGTACCTATTCAGAATTGACCTGGTGTGAAATCTGG
>DWPT01001610.1:0-18190 GCA_018251895.1 Agathymus mariae mariae
AGTGAGTAACCGGGAATAAGTAGTAGCTTTGTCTTCAATCTTCGATTGTCTTCTGTTTTTTCTTGATGTAAAATTTCTTCTTTTAAAAACAAGTACACAAGCAATTATACAGGAAACTAAAGAAATAAAATGAGTTGGATTTAATTTCATATGAATAAGGAAAATATTTCAAAAAGTCATAAAGTAAAAACCGTAGACTACTAAGCCGCACCGCAAATCGATCTAACGTCTTATTTCGGCTACTTCAGTGGCAATAAACGGTGTTTGAATATTTTAGACTAACTTCCCTACTATTTATTAATCTATTCATTAGCAGTACAGTCGTGTTTCAATAGAAGATACCATAACGATCATATATTAAAATTTAAAATCGATTCTATTGACTTTAAAAACATGTTCTTAGTAGAAGTTCTTAGTATAATAATATTTACTCTAAGTAAACTTTATGAACTTTAGTTACACTATTATTTTACATAGAAATAAATAGGTATATTTTAACAACTTCCTATCGACGGCTAGCAACGTATAGCCAATTTTATTACTTTCCATTTTATCGAGTAATAATCCAAAAGACCCAGTTAATTAATTAATTGGATTCACATAAAAACAGGGTTATTCATGGTACTTATGAGAGGACGTCAACGACAACTTTTATAGTCGGATAACAGAAGGGGTGCGGTTCTGAACTCCATCTATTATTTACAGTACGAACTACGCTTGGCCTGCCCTCGTTTACATCACAATTAATTTAATTTGCTTTTTCACAGGCTTCTTCCGTTCCTTCATTGTAATATGGAGGGTTGAGGGCGTGAATTTTCTCGTGATTTGGTAACGAAGGCGGTAATTAGAGAAAATTGTGTGGTTTCTCCATTTGTTTTTAACTGTTTATTATAGCACGGGCTTGTTTTGAATGCTGCCGGAATTAGCGGTAATGTTCTTTTATAATTACTCACCATTTTCATCCGTATGAACTTGTATACACAAAATCGTTTTTGAAATTTATTAATAACAATCAAGTTCATAGGGAACTTCAGTAAGGTTTAACCGTTATTATATTACAGAATACTATTACTTACCCAAAACGAATAGGTTATAAGTATCACATAAGTATGTTTGAATTCTAATACTAAAGCTGAGTTTATATAAAACATCTATGGTAAAGAATCTGATACTTAGATCGTAACAAATCGATTAGTGATCTTAAATACTTTCTAACGTGTAGCATTCGCCAGAATGGCATACGTTAACCAACAACGATTTATTTAAGCACATTTTAAAATAAGGAGAAAATAAATCAGACTAAATATTAACGCTTCACGTATTCTTTTTGTTTTAAATTCAATTTTCATTTGGTAGATATAGCATATTTAATGTCAATGATGTTCAATTACTCTTAAAGTAGTCGGTCTTCGTCCAATTAAGTATTAATGAAATCAATTGAATCAATGTCACGTATTTTTGCAGCAGTTCTTAACTTTAATACTTGAATATACAAACGTGGACATTTGCGAAAATGGAATAATTCGTCGTCAAAGAAAAAAAATTAAACACTACATTTATTGTTTACGAGGTATCTTAAAGTAGTTTATAGTAGCATTTGAACTAGCAAAACAAAACTAAAATAACTAAGTTAAGCTATTTAGTTAATATACGTAATTTTAATGTGATTTGTCCGTATTTTTTTTTTGTCAATAAATTATATAATAAACCGGCACGGGTCGTCTCCGGTCG
This sequence comes from Agathymus mariae mariae, assembly GCA_018251895.1. NCBI lineage: Eukaryota > Metazoa > Arthropoda > Insecta > Lepidoptera > Hesperiidae > Agathymus > Agathymus mariae. The sequence continues at coordinate 1,732 of DWPT01001610.1, forward strand.
TCGATCATCGAAAGCCGTACGTGGAACGTATCTAAGATTTAGTAGTCAAAACCATAGTCCATAATATTCCGTCCTTTAGAAGGTTCCTGATAAAATACACGAAAGACATCGCCGGTCATTCAATCAAGAATCAATCTCAGATACCTTTATGTCGAGGTGTTATCTGTAAAAAGGGCTACTAGTTAGAGTATTTTAATAAATATCAGTATTAACAGTTTTCGTCATCATGTTCAGATAATAAATGGTAAATGTGGTCGTTAGATCTGATTGCGTCAATTATGATAAACTATGTAATTGTAAAAATTTTAAATTTTAAACTTTATTTTTTTATATGATGTACAGTTCAGGTACATTTTTTTGTGTTATTTTACTTTATTACATATAATATTTTATTTTTATTAAACCCGCAATGTAACTTCATTGTTACCCCCGTGTAATGTAACTTCATTGTATTGCCGATCTGTCTGTTCATGAGGATTGAGTAGAAACATGACATATCCGCTTAATGTATGTGCCGTGGCAATATCGGCAAGTTTGTTCGTAAGTCAATGTCTGAGTTTCACTGCGCTATAGGCGGGTGCAGAGCTGTGTAGACTCCCGTGTCATTGCAGGCTTGACAACGTTTGACACCACTTACGTTGGAGTTCAAGATAGTAAAAATAATTTTCTGATTTCAATATAACTTACACGTACATACATTTCATTCGAATATTGAAATGTCACTCTACTAGTTTGTTGCATTATTCAGTAACTTAATAAATATGCGTATTGATTTTCAAATCCAGATTTAGCAGTTATTGTAACACCGTATCGCATGACGGGAACATGATACCGTGCGGTCGGTATTGGGTATCGGCGGACATGCGCACGCGCCGGTGACGGAAGCCGCCAATGAGCGCGTTTCCGTTCACGATAAGGCTTCAGTTTTTATAATACAAAAATTACATTTATAATTATGCGAGGAAGTAAGTCAGGATAAAATTACAAAAGGGTGGTTGAATTCAGTGATAATATTTAATTTAATTCAACTGTAATTCGGGCGTTTACCGATGAAATGTCTTGTAAATATGTATTATCTGTATTTATTTGAAATTTGATTATTTTTATACAACATAATGAGAAATTAATGTTAATTAAAAATATAATGGAATAAAAAGATCAGTAATGTTTGGTCAGTGGTTTGTTGTCAAGTTGCGCTGTATGACGTGTAAATGAAGTCTTTGAATACAGTAAAATTGCTATAAATCTTCATCTAAGTGAGTAGGGATAGAGTTTAAGCACGCGCTCGCGTCGCCGCCTTCAATCTAAGTTTGGCGTGCGACGTTCGTCCGCTAGACTCCTGCATAATGAAGTGGTGATGCTCAAGAATTCACAACTTCGACGATACCGGCGATAATTAGGTCCATGTTGCTCAACATTATTATTCACATTTATGCATAAATCTCATCCCCTCGTAACGGTTTACAACCGTATTTTTCCACAAACTTTTTGCTTCTTATTAATGCGCTCAACCTCGCTTTCTTATCTTCCATGCAAAAACATTTATCTAGTATCTGTCACTTAAAGCCTTTGCTCTCCTGTAAACGGATGACCTTATTTTTTGCTAAAAGGCCCCAGCTATCAGTTCTTCCCGCGGCACAATATTACCCTGTACGGCGATATATCGCGTTCGAATCACGTCATCGTTCACCCTCAGCGGGGCGTGGTTCCTAAAGGATGAGTTTACGGGGAGTTTCGCATAATGCCCGCGGCAAAAATGGGTTCTTGCCGCTCTCGTCAAACCTTTACGTGACATTAGCACGAAATTTTAAAAAATAACATTTTTACGATCATCGTAACATGTTGGTCGGATAAGAAAATAACATAAGAAGTTGTGGAACATATCGAGTATAAACAATGTTTGTTACGATTTAAAAACGATTGTAACTACCTCATTGTATCTTTACATATACACGAGCTTTACCCAACGGAGCATCATAGTATCATTAAAGTAAGCGGACTCTACGATGGTTACCAGCAAACTAGTTATTGAAATAACTTGATAAGATCATATCGACTAAAATTAAACGTATTGCAAATAAGAATTCCAGAATTAAATCTGCAATTACAGTTTTTACATACGTTTTGTGAGATCGGCGATTTGGCTTGATCAATTGGTTGTACGCGTGATTTCTTTTAAAATCATAATAATTCAACATTGATTTATATACGAACTCATTTCACTGCACAATATCCGACTGCGTAGTTTAGTGCACTAATATCAAATGTAGATATGTGGATATGACAACACATTTGTTATAAACGTCCACGGGACATTTGCAGGGAGCGCCTGTTATGAATCCAGAGTGTGATGGATGGATCTGCTGCAACCCGTCTACTGTCACATATATTTATTGCGGATTTACCTATTAGCTACAAGTACATCGCTGTTGGTTTATTGTTTAAATCTCATGTTGTTTCTTACAAAATTGAATCTACTATATACTTGATATTGCGTAATTTTTAATTGGAAAACAACATTCTGTTCCGTTGAATGTTTTTTTTTAATTTTTAATTTTACTTTACATAAACGCCGTTTTGTATCAATATAAAATAAAAGTTCAATTTTAATCGTTACATTTAATATATTTGTTCTATTAATAAACACTAATTTATGACCGTACTGAAAATAAGATCATTCTTATGAAATTATTTTATTTTCATTGGATTTAAAAACGGATGAAAAAATTTAAAATAATTAAGACTCCTAGTAGTCTTAATGAATGTGGGTAAAAATTTAATTACATTTTTCCATTACTTTCATACATTAATGTAGGTTAAACTATACATATCGTATTCTATGTGGTACTTTGTAAAACATGTTGTTTGTTTGAATAGGATGAGAACATTTCAAAATTTCATGAAATGGGATTAAATTAGAATAGATTCCGGGTAATTATGAAGTAAATTAAAAATTCTTGAGAGCAATTTATTGAAAACTTCTCTACTTTTCGATCGAACGAAAGAAAAAAAATAAGTTCCGTCTTGCTAAAGTCGCTTGGAAAGTTGAGCAAACGTTAAAGACAAATTGACAGTTTCTAAGTGAAGCAAACATTATAAGACTAAAACGTTTGAACAAGAAATTGTGTGATCCTATAACTAGTGACTGTGTTGTGAAGGAACAGAGTCGCAAGTTTACTTGTTTGACTTAAGTTTAGTTATTATATTATATTGTGCACGGTTAAGTAAACATAGCGAACTGAGGCATTAATGTTATCCCACGAGGTATAACAAAACCACAACGACTGCTAATTGCATAAATTAAAACTCTTCTAGGAGAACTCATGGTTACTTCGTACGTGTTTTGGAATTTTTACATAGCGTAAATTATAGTAAATTACGAATTGTAAGTATTGATTGGATCGCTAATATTATCATTGCAATTAATTTATGTTATGTAATCTATTACGTTATGTATATGTAGAGAATCGAATTCGGTCTTATTGTACATTCAGATTCGTTTCGGCATATGTTCTTTTTAAACTAAACGCGCAAACGAATTATGCTTGACATGTGATGTAAATTTGGACGTCAAATACAAGGAAACCCTAAGTACTGTTCACCGTTTAAATTTAAGCAAAATGTAGCGCTGTTTTTTTTGTAAAATGCTCTTAGTAGATACGTGGTTGTGTTGATATGTATTAATGTGTGCGACACTACGATGGAGCACTTAGCGGGGAGCTTTCGAGGCGGGGTCGCATCAATCACAACACAATTTTATATCAAATGTCGCTCTCAATCAATTTGTGCGAGGATCGTGTTCTCGCTACGACAGCGACGTTCAGAAAGACGGTAGGAGTCTTTTTATACATCCTAGAAAATTATTCATGTAAATATTTTCTGGTAAAATTTATTTTGTTTTGATCATGTTTATGTATATACGGCGTATGGTAAAACAATACATATTTTTTTATCTCAACCGTTATTTCAAGTTACTGTAGAGGACCTTAATATATTATATAATTAATATATATAATATAATATAGTCTAGAAATATTTAAAACAATGTTACATGATTTATTAGAAAGTGATAGTTGACTTTGAATTTAAACTTTCCACTTAGTTACGTGGGCGACGCCTGTCATGACTATTATCGATTTGTAATTTTCATTTAAATAATTTGTACGTGTGTAAGTAACTAACTTATAACTGTAGTTCTTATAGCAGTTTTATAATAACAATCATTACAACTTATACTGTTTCAATACCGGAATTGTTATTTTTATAGTGGGTGAATTTAATTTTAATTAAGTTTTAATTAATCTCTCAATTTTAATTTTAATTACATTTCAATCAATATGATTAACAAATAAGACACATCTTTGAGAACATTACGAAAACTACGGTTTAGAAATATGTACAATTATAAAGCAGTTTTTTTGGACTAGAATTATTCAACAATTTGGTTTCGTGTTTAGAATACTCAGTAACATGTATATCTAGGACCTTTATGTATTGAATGAGACGACTTCATTTATATCAAGTACGAGTGAAGATTTGTTTTAAGTCAGGTGAGCAGGAGTCCCTTTTGGCTTGGACTCGAGAAATGATGGATCCCCTTACACTTTACCTTCATTGGACACCTCGGACTTTACCTTGATTAGACTACTCATACTTCATCTTAAACGTACTTCTATAAAAAGCAACAATGGTGAAGGAACCATTTGATTTGGGTTTCCGGAATTACTTGAATACACAGAACTCCGTTGAGTGTGCTAGGGTTAGAAAATAACAAGAATTGCAATAGTGAGCTGCAGTGTGTGAAGTGTAGAACGGTGTAGGAGACGGGCGCGTGATGAGTGTGTGGGTGATGAATTGTGACGGCGATTCGTTGAAAGCGTATGAAAAATTACTGTTCTCTTATATCTTATCGTCGGTGTTGCATTTGTTGAACGCGAAGGAGATTAGTAAACAGTAATGTCTAAAATGTAAAATATGTTTATATTTATTTAGTTTATTCCATAATTTCTCAAGTCTAAGCGAACAGGGGGTCCTGCTGACCTGATCAAATTAATGATATAAAATAATATATATATACATATAAATATATTTATAATTAATTATTACAAATTAGTGCTTTTTACGATTTATAACTTAACCAATGCTTACTTATACCATCACACCATCATAAATAGGATTGTATTCAGCTATAACTTATATTAGTTACAAAAATATCTTTGAGTTTGGTTACTATGTGAAATAACTATGTGAAGAGCGGAAAAGAGAAGATCTTTAATCTATTGTATATCACTGTGAGAAGCGGTAGGGAATAAAGCGGTTTGAGGTGGTCTAAATTTACGTTTAAGTGGTGATGATGGTAAATCATTGTCCAAAATATTTTTAACGCTCATTCAAAACGAAGCAGTGGTATGAAAATTCAAGTTCAAGGCGAAATAACAACGCAACATATACAGAGACGATGGTAGAAATCACATCTAGGGAACAACACAGGGTAGCAAAGTAGGCGACATTTACAACAGTTTCAGTACTTCCATAGACGACAAAAATGATGATGAGAGCAAAAACAACGCCAAAGTCTTTATGTGAGATCTGTCAAATACTTAACGTTGTCCTTTGAAATGTACATTGGGCTCAAAAATAAATAAAAATTTAATTAAGGCGAAGTGATTTTCAATATTTATTTTTAGACCAGTCAGGTAATCTACATATATCACTGTATATCAAATTGCATATTGCCATGTTATTGAATGAAGTAAAAAACATATTTTCTGTAACATAAACTTAATTTGCTGTCATGTTGGTATTTCGTAATGTTTTGTTCCTATAAAAAAATATTAATGCGGTCAGTAACAATTCATTTTTCACATTATGGGTTAATATTTTAATCACATGAAAAACCACAAATGTTCATATTATATGATTTATAAAATTTAAAAACGAAAATTTAGCAATTCCGCTCCTATTTACGCTATTAATTTCATGTTTGTTACAAGAAAGCTTCACTGAACATAAGTTTTTTTAATTCCTAGTTAGTAAAACAGCTTCACCTTGGTAAGCGTCCATATTTCATCAGTACCCAAATTGACAAATTTTGATATAAGTTATTTGTAACATTTTTAATCACCGCTGCAGAACCATTTCTAGTTCTACAACTAGAACATTACTTATCACATTAATAGATAAACTTAAAATAAATAACAATATTATTTTTCATCATTCGTTTCGAAAACTTCAAGCTGTTATGAACAATGCACAATTGCACTTAACAAGTACGCAAATACTAAGAAATAATCATCATTTACCATCTGATAATGACTGAATTCCATTATCATATGATTTCCAATAAAAAAAACGCATCCTGAATTGCTTGATACTGATTTCCTCTGCTCCATATCCTGCTGTATAGATTGTCATGACTACATATAACACAATATTCCGTAACCATTCTACCGGTCCTCTTATCACCGGGTGCGAAACAACCGGCACACGTCATTTCAATACGCTGACGCCACTCTTCTCAAATCGAATCCAGACCCTTTTCCCATACAAAAAAAAAACATTGATGAACGCTAGTGCATATCGCATCTACACGAAAAAATCCTTCTGATTGCCAAAAATACTCTTGCGTCAATGTTAGCTATCCACACCGACACACAACTTCTCAATTATATTTTCATAGTATACACGTTAGCCTAGAACCTCCATCCCACACGAAAACATAAATATTCCGCCACTCATTGCTAGCGCATGTTCTACACACCTTATCTGAACTCATACTGTAACCAATATTACGTAAACACTCTACACTAAAAGGTAAATATATATACGTAGGCCTTTTTTATACCAGCTTTCCAATGGTTCTGAAGTCTAAATAAATCTGTGAACCTCAGATCCCATCCTAATCATCAGACCATTTCTGTAAACGAAAAAAAAATATGTGATGTATTCCTTGAGAAACTCCTTGGGGTGAAATACATAGTTTGTGTTTTTAATAAAAATGTTTATCACAAACACTTTTCAATATAAGTTTTTTCTACTTTTCAAAGTAGTAAGCAGTACGCGAATTTAAATTAAATTAAATTTAAAATTAAATATTTCCCGAAAATAGTTCTTTGAAGAAATGAAATCCGGATATTGTGATGATGTTTTTAATCACGGTTTCGTTGTTATTCGATAGTACAGGGTTTAAGACCCCTTCATACATATATTCAGGTTATGCCCAGCGAAGCGGGCGGGCAATGATTAAGAGCAAAATAAATTTGAAGGAAATTAAGTATTGACGGTGTAAAATTGTTTTATATTCAAGATACGCCCTCGCTCGTTTCTCATAGCTACTTGGTAATCAGTTAATATTTCATGATAATAGCCACTATAAGTTCTAGGAATAACTTTGCGCATGCTCCGGAACGAGGAAAACTTAGATTTCCTCATCAGTATTCTCGATAAATACGGGTACGTGCGTAAAGATATTACAATTGAAAATTCAGATACTTTTATAACCACGTAGCGAGCACTTAATGTTAGAAAGCAAATTACGTAGTCAATGAAGTATATGTAAGGGGACTTTTATTTGAAAGTACAAAAATCAAATATCAGATACTAAAACAGATATTAACGTTCTTAATAAATCCTCTTCAATAAGAATAACCGTATTTTTCGTAGTAAGAATATCACAAAAGGGCAGCAAAAGGAGATAATAGACATTTGATAACTGATTCTTATTCTCACGTAATTTTTTCATCCATTTTCCTCCATTCATACACTATTCGCGCCACTCAAGTGTTATCACTAATATCGGATGACAGTGTAACACTGGCGCGCTAGTAACTTTCCTAACAGGAAGCGTAGTTTTGAACCACTATAGATAATTGGTGAGTTAGCTTCGTCGTTGTTCTTAATTGTACAAGACATTCTTGGTTCAGACGTAGGTATACTGCGTATAGATAAATTACTAATATCTAACCCGTAACTACTTGTACCCTCTAGGCGCGTCTTCATTCGCTCCGTGATCGTTTTAAATGACAAGGAGGCTAATTATTTGTGTCGTTACTTTCAATCGACTGACAGTTCTTTCATAATAACTGCTATAACTACATTAGTTCTATTACACTACGCGGTAGTAATTAAATTCGTCTACCATATGCGAACCTTAGAAGAACTTCGTTTGTACACGATATATAAAAATATATACGATAGCTAAAATTGGTTTTAGGTGCGGTATTGATGTTTTAATTTCGTCAAATATGTAATGAGCCTGGTTAACTGCCAAAATAATGTTAAGTAAGCTTCAATATCCTAATAGGTGAATATCATATAGGAAGTAGCATAGGGCAACGCATCTGCATTGAACGAATGTATGTTGGGATATCATGAAAGGCTTATTTTACTACACCAAAATACGGGAAACACATCCATAAAAAAAATATATGAAATTATATTAAACCTATTTAGTATCTTAAATCAACGTACGATTAACAAAGCTACGACATATTCACAATATGAATTGCAGTAGTAAAATTTTAACAGAATTTATATGAATAATGGATGTTGGTTAAACCTATACCTACGTTTAATGCAAGTTGCACAAAGGAGTTTGTTTATAAAACAAAACGGTGGAGCTTGGCTTGTAATAATAGCTAAGGAAAACTATTCAAACAATGGTTTAACTGCGAAATGAATAATTTTATCTGGTAAAGGTGGTAGTTCGGTACGTTATAACTTCGGGTAAAGTTTCGATTTCGAAATAAACCGTTTTTAATCGACGGAAATACACAAGTTGTTTTAACGTAAAAAATAGGAACTTATTTAAGATTTAAATCTCATATTAAAAAAAATTAAAAAAAAAACGTTTTAAAATTGGTTCCAAATTTTAATATGTGTCTAATCATTATAAGATCATTAGAATTAGATAAGAAAAATTGCTAGCAACAATCTTTTAAAGACGAAGTCGCTGCCCACTATCTGCCGAGGTCTGAGGGAAAGTGCTGAGTTGGTATCAAATCTGTGTAGACATGTGAATCGATATTTACCCAAGTTTACATCACGGTTCAAGTTTATATGTATAAATATTTAACTCTATGTTTATTGTGTATATAATATTATATGTAATTCCACAGCATTTATTATGATATTATGATCTTTTTATATTTTACATTTATGTATTAATGCCTCCATCGCTGATATCTGCTTAGCCCAAAGTTTGAGCGGTAGAGAATACTTTTAGCAAGCCTTTTATACCACACTGTGTTAGGTATAATAAAGTTAAAATAAACAAATAAACCTGACAAATCATTATACGATAAGATATTTTAGTATAGCTATGCGCCATAGGTACACCCTTAGTGTTATTGGAATCGATTCATGACGAGAAAGATCGGTCGAACTCGGTTCCTATTTATGGAATTTTATTGAACGTTAGTTGTGACTCTATGACTTGTTTAATAGACGTTGATTGGTTCACAATGCGTATGAGTGGCAAGTAGTTTGTCTGACTAGAGGCCGTCTGCATAGGGAATGATAGTCTGCATAGTATTATTAAAATAACGTTAAATATCATAACACATAATATTTATAAACACCTTATTTTTTATTTAGTTGGCAAGACAGCAGAGTCTTTCTGCTGTGTAATAAACTAAGCAAGCTAAGGTAAAGCTAGATTAAAAGTTACATGATACGGACTTCCAAACACCGTTTCGTCTTGTATCAAAAAAACTTTCGTCGCTATTTTAGAGAGATTTGGACTTTACTATCAAGAAGGATATTAGTTGTCCTTAGTACATACATTTTTATTCAGCCACGAATCATAAAACATCTAAAGCAATTCAAACAATACAAAATCACAAAAGACATTAAAAAAAAAACGCAATTATGCGAACAACTCACCATTCCGTCGTGCGGCTCCGTTTTCACTTACGCACAAAACCAATAAAACCAGAATAAAACAACTCAAAAATAATATCGTTTGCGTTGCTCGATTGCAATTGCATTAGGAGACGCGAAATAAAAAAGAAAATAAAATTCTCAAAGTAATAAAACGTGCACGTTTTATCGCCGCGAGATGTACAATTAAGGGTATGTTTGATTTAAAGTATTCCATGGTGGAGAGTGGTGCGAGGACGGCGACCGCGGCCTACGGCGTCGGAGCGAAGTGTGTCTGAAGGGACGGCGGAGTCGGACGATACGACCGTGCGCTTGAAGCGCGTTGCTGACGGCGGCCACGTTGCCGGGCGGGCGGTTATAAATGCTACGAGCGAGATAAATAATACGATAATATTGCATTACAAACGTATTAAATGCTATGCTTTAACATGCCTCCGAAAAGATAAACCGCGAACATGTGTTACAGCCCTTGGCGTAACTACGCTTACACAGATTTCATTACGCGAATTAATTGTTTAGATAACCTGTGAAAATAAAGAACAATTATCTAAAAGCTAACACTCCTCAATACGGATTGTTGGAATAATAAAACATAAAATATAGAAAACAATATAAAAAATATTGTCATACAATTCCAAAGCTTTCTAAAATAAATATATGCAAATATTTCTTTAATAATAAATGGTAGAATTCTGACAAATACGTAGTAGGAAGCAAGGCGTGACGTATAATTGATTCGTATGTTAAGCCTATTAAATTCGGTAATACACTGTGTGGCTCAGTGTAGACTGAAGACTCTTGATAGGGCTTCACAGTTAGAAGTTGCGCCAAATGTTGGCTTCTCGAATGTCTAGGTTTATAATTTGTAGAGTTGAAGTGGGATGAGTTTTGTAAGTATAGATATATTTATGATGTATTAACTATAATAGAAGTTAAATTGCAATTCGAGTAGAAATATTTTTGACTTCTATTTATTGTACATGTAAGGATTGGTTTTTCTGGTCTATTATAGAACAGTTAAAATTGTAATTCTACGCTTAGCCAATATGTAAAAAAAAAAAACCTTAAACCGTTTTAAATAAGTAAACTAGGAAGCTTATAGAACTGTCCGAATAAGTATAACTGTAGGTTTGCATATTGCGTCTCAGTTTACATTGTAGTAAAATTCAACTTCGAAGGAAAAAATAAATTTCAACGTGGCCGATTATCAGTAATATGTTGCAGTCGCCTGTTACGGAGTAATACTGGTTACAGAGAGATCAATATCAACATCCAGCCTAGAAACTGGTGCGTACGCTTCATGTTTATGTCACATGAAGAGGAGACGTTAAAATTGTAATTTCACGGTTCGATGGAAATTTTCATTGCCGATTAATTCTTAGCTTTATTAAATTCTTGAGGTGGGGAGTTAAAATAGTCAGTGAGGCTTTCATGTATCTAAGAAAATTTATGATATGTTTATAACCAAACAATGATCTTCCGATATAATTAACAAAATGATCTATATTTAATGTTTTTTTTTTACTTGACAGTTCAGTGCTTGTACTGGGAATGGATAATTTAAGAACTTGTTGTGGAATGAAATAGCCTTACTTATCAGTTTTACATCTGTACATAGCCTGTATATAGCCAAACATATATAATGTAAACAAACAACCTTAGACAATATTAATAACATAAAATAATATTTAAGGAAAGTGAATTAATATCGAAGTTTGGTATCAGTTTGACACTGGAGCAGACTTCTTTTATCGAAATATTTGTAAGCTTTATAGCTTTGACGCTTGATGCACTAATTAGTCCATTAAATTATAGTTATACAAACTCCGACTAGTTCAGAATAAAAATTGTAATTAATAATTCCAATTTATATTCGTATACTCTACACTGAACATAATTTACTTAACAAATACTCTTCAAGCTTATATGACGGTGAACAAGTGTATGAATAGCGAATAGTAAAATAGGAATGATATTTGAAACATACGGTTAATTTCTGTAAGTGCTATTTAGTACCCAGACGCAAGTTTTTTCAAAAAGGGGAAAAAGCTAGTGTAAATGTAAAAGTATTTATTGTAATAGTGTCATTACTGCAGAAAAGTGTGTCAAGTAGGTTCTAGAACACATTCATCGCAAAGTTTCGCGTAGCGCTAAAAAAGTGTAATTTTACATTTTTCTGTGGCGTATTGTAGTTTTTCCAACGAAATACGTTCCTTTCTACGTCTTTGTTGTAAAAAGTTTTCTGCATTGCTTCAATCTACTTCCAATCTTTGCGAAGTTTATTATGTTAAATGACTGTATAATATTAATATTTTTGTATTTGCGTATAATATTTTATTTGCGTAATTGCACATAAATTAACAAAGTTCCAAATTACTTAAAAATTGTGAAAATATAAACAATAAAATAGAATGGCCATCACATTACCAGCCACAGTTAAAAAAGTAAAAACAGGCGGCCGTTTTAGCGATACCGCAAATTGTGACAAATTGTATTATTGAAATTTATGTCCGGCAGTTTTGAGACATAATTGGATGCGGAGAGTCGGCAGCCATGTTTCCCGACTGACGTCACGTGCTCTAATGACATTTATTATGGCCAGTTCATTGACGCCGCTCGTCTCAACGCAGCGTTGTATTCGAAAATTAATTTTCGCGGGAATTTCAATTCTGGGACTGATGTGATGCGAAGTTATTGAACTGTCGAAACTTACAATATAACAGTGTTTTGCATGTGAATACGCCTGGTATAATTTTATTCGAGGATTTTCCATGCAATTCTTAAAGCTGTAGTTTATAGGATACTAAGAGTGTTGTTATGTGCTAAGTATTTACCAGTAATAAATAGTAGTAGATGCATTGTAATCCGGTGTTTACATACCTGAAACAATATTCAATATAAATATAGCTTAATTGTAAATTATATATTTTTTTCTGCGTGAATTTTACCTAACATTCTAGACCTTCTTAATTGGTAGGACAAAATCTTTTAAAGCATAAGGTTTTAAATAATAGCTCTATAAATTACCCGATATGTATTTACGGTAATACGTCCAAACCACACGCCTGTCGGTGAGTGATTGCGAATAAGTGACAAGGGAGGCCAATAGATGGCGTTGATTGAGCTATTAATCAAGGCTTCGGGACACCAGAGAGCAAGTAAAAAATCTTAATTAAGATACTTGGCATCCGAAGTATTGCAGTAGCGGCAGTGGTAGACATACTATCATCACATTCTATTATACAAATACACGTGATGAAACTTGCAATTAAGTAGATAAAAATTATTTATTTCAATATACTTTTTTTATTTTATTTCAAAAATTGCTTATTTTTCGTATATATGTTTATACAGTTAATATGCATTTTTTACTGTGTTTTTATTATATTTGTTTAAAGATATTTATGCAGTGTCTATAAATAAACAGCATGTTAAATGCAATCTCAATCGAATATATTTGTATATATAGATAAGGCGCAAAACACTGGCTGGGCATAACGTAGTGGAGTCGTTTTCAAAGCTGTCAAAAGTGACAGGAAAAAGATCGGGGAAATGTCACCATAATGGATGTGTCAACGGCACCGCGACCAGATGCGACCTATTGGCATGCACGCGTACAAATACACTCCCCAAGGATTAAATGTTGGTAGGTTTTGATGAAATTTTGATTTTTAGATAGCATGTGTGTAGTTAAAAATGTATACATCTTTTTTGCAGCGTGAGTTTTGGAATCAATATCGATGTATCTATCTATGTCTAACACACTAGCCAAATTGATAATGATTTTATGCATATTATAATAACTTATAAGTTGTTGCTTCTCTTGTTAATGATAAGTGGTTATGTGATCAATTATAATTTACAGTAATATAGTGTACATTTTTAAGGTTTCTTTCCCACCTGAATCTATGTATGATAATAAGTTATTATTAAGGTGATTATTTCATTATAATAAATAATATCATAGTATTTGTAGTATTATCGTAGTTACTTGTAGAGACGATGACATCATATTCACATTAGTTATCGGGATCTATTCTAATTGGTCACAAATACACAAGTTGTGTTGGCGTACTATAAGGTGGCATATTGTCTCCTATGTTGCTTTAGATTTGTATCAATCCCAATAGTTTTACGTATTTCTCTCTGCCATCTATATGCTGTAGATCTTCAGATCAACCAACAAGTTACAATAAGTTTTCAGGTTCAGATCCCCATTTCGAGCTGGATAATATGTAGGTAGTTCAGGTATAGTCCTATTTATAGAAACTAGAGTGGACTTTGTAAATTTACCACAAGTATATTTTGATAGTATCGTAATACCTTTAAGTGACACCTGTAGTATTAAAAATTTTGGCTTGGTCGTTGTCTTGGAGTTCGTGGGTCGAATGAGTCAGTAAAAAACTGTTTGCGAACACTACTTCTCCCCAGTGCTTCTAAAATTGCACTCGCTCATTCCTTACTTTTAGCCATCCTTGACGATTATAATTTATTAAGATGTTACTGAGGAGACTAAATAAAGTTTATTTAGTATTGAATAAAATCATATCTCCGAATATCGCAAAGAATCAAGTGGCTCCGATTCGTCTTCGCCAAAATGCACATATTCATTTCTACATTATACTGTGTGTTATTCTGTCCTTGCTATCTTAAAGAACGTTTGAAAATTACCTTTCCGACCCATAATCACTCTTTTCGTCCCGCTAACAAACAACCTTTCCCTTCTGATGTCTGTTAATTTCTCCTCTTTTTACTTTAGATCTTTTATTACTGTCGCCGTATGTTTCTGGAAATCTCGTCCCTTTAAAATACAATATGTTAAGACACTTGTAAGTTTAAAAAATTTGGTTAAATAATTTTATTTTGCTGTGTGCTTTTGAGCTTTAATCACTATTTAATTTGTTATCAGTGTTATTAACTTTTGGACATTGTAATCTTCCGTCGTACATTTTGTACATCACTATACCAGTGTAGGAATTCTGTTTATAATATCTGGTACAGAAAGCCTGCCTGGAAGAGGTCGATACCTTTGCGACAAGGCCTCCCATTGTATATCTTATGTAATCTTTAAATTACTGTGTTTAAATACATTTGGTATAAAAATAAAAAATATTTGTATTTGTGGTGTTATTACCATATTGAGATTATATTAATTAGAAGTAATATAAAAATATAGTATTAAAGACACGTGTGCGTGTGAGTCTGACAATAATTTCGAGTTAATTTTATTAATAGAATTATTAAAATAATTATAAAGATTGTAAGCCTAAAATTTAAAGTTAGCTCTACATTATTAATTATAATCAAAATATTAAATGCGATCGCTAAGTATGATAGTCAATAAATGCGAGTTGAAAAACATGTCAAGACATGATGGATGGTAAAAGCGTTGGTATGATAAAAGACCTACCTACTAAAGAAGATAGATATCTCTTAACTCAAAATCTTTCAAACCATTACTTTCATGCGATCAAATTCCCGTTTTGTTATAAGCATAAATTGATGACAATACAATAATAATAATAACTTATACGCGGAATTCTACAACTCTTAGTTATAAACAATTTTGAGTAGACGTTTTCCGTTCAGTGTCGCAAGTACTAAACTCATCTCTTGAATACAAATAAAACGTACTCATTATAAGTAACAGCTTGGTATATGTAACAACTTTTTGTCAAAACCTGACCAATGTACGTAAACAGAAAATAACCAATGAACGTTTGAGTTAAAGTGAAAACGATTGCGCTTGTTAAAAGGTCCGGGCATATGGTATAATTGGCTTGATGTACTCGTATTTTATCAACAGCTATAGGTATCGGCCGTTATCCGTCGCCGCCCCCTGCGCTCCATTTCACTTGTAACCCGATAGGGGGCGACTCCGAGCGGTGCGGCTACTCGCCTTGTAATGACCACCACGGCCCCTTTTTTATTACTGGCCCGCTAGTAAACAGATCATTCGGGTTTGTGGTGTTATAAAAACGAAATTAACTGTGACCGGTGGATGTTCAGATATTCGCAGTACTCAACACTCTTCTATTAACATAACCTCGTCGGTCACGCACATTCACATGTTCAAAACCTTCAAGGAAAAACAGTGATGGCGTCTTCGAATGTGTTCGCAAGCCAGTTTTACGATACATCATGGTAATGTAGGTAGGTATTCGTTTTATTAACTATTCACTGATTTTCAACTTTATGGATTCGTTTCTTAATTCATAGATGATTTCATTTTTTATTTATCTGCTCATTTCACGTCAACGTTTTAAGATTGACTGTCATGAAAGTGTCATGCATTTGTATAAAATATTTGATGCGAGTCTAAAAAAAGTTTAAATTCGAATATAGTACAAATCTATATCTACAACAATTCGCATTAAAATTATAGGTGAAGTGCACTCCGGGATGTCTTAATCAGTGGGAGAGACCCGTGCTGTCCAATTGGCCTCTAATCGTTTTAAGTTATACATGAAAACAATTTCCTTGTCGTTTCATATCATTGAATGTTCGCATATTGGGAACTGTACTGATTACCAGTAACACTGCCAGTGGAGATATTTTGAAATCGGATATTGTGTTAATA